>PVJC01021491.1:0-28162 GCA_004026665.1 Murina feae
CTGCTTTCTGGTGGCTGGAGGAAGATGGGCAGTAGGCAAGCTTGGGAGGCAGGCAGCACCCAACCCTGGCCACAGCTCAAAAAGAGAACAACATGCAGGGGAGGGCAAGAGTCTGAGAGATCAACCTAGAGGCTGTGCCTGCTCCAAGCCTCCACGGTGTGCCTGGTGGAAGGTCCCCAGCAGGTAGACACACAGGAGGACTGCTCCAAGCCTCAGATGCAGCTGGGGGCAGGTCCCCAGTGGCCACACACACACACACAAAAGGCGCCTGGCAGACTGGGGCCATCATAGGACATCCACTGAGGGGTCCCAGACTATGAGAGGGCACAGGCTAGGCTGATTGACTCCCTGCACCCGAGTGCACAAAATTTTGTGCACCGGGCCCCTAGTATACATATAGAGAGAGGTAGATTTAAGAGAAGAAAGGAGAGGGAGAGTTAAAAACATCAATGATGAGAGAGAATCATTGATCACCTGCTTCCTGCACGCCCACACAGGGGATCAAGCCAGCAACCCAGGCATGTGCCCTAACCAGGAATCGAACCAGGACCTTTGGGCTCACAGGTCGATGCTCAGTCACTGAACCAAGCCAGCCGGGCTGGAAGGAACATTTGTTTACTGGAGGCAAGTGCTGAGATGGATCTACTAAAACAATCCTTATTGGCTATTGTTTTCCCAGAGTTTTTAGTCACTCTCCCACAATTCCTCACCCTTTGAAGAAGCTTAACTTCTTTTTCATTTCACTTCTCCACAATTTTATCATTCATGGTACTAACTGCTCCCTCATGCCTGCTTTTTTTTAAAGCTTTTGTGTACACATAAAAACATTTAATAAGATATATCTCTTTCCTTCTATTAATCTGTCTTCTGTAAATTCAATCCATATGCCCTAGCCACAGTACCTAAAGAGGTAGAGGACATTTTATTTTTATTTTATTTTTTTATGCTCTGCACTGTGGTGACAAGGATGGTTTTATTGGCTGGGACGTCCTACTCACTTTGGAGACTGCAGCTGACATTTTGAGGGCATCTGAAAGCCAACAAGTTCAATGACTTGACTGGCCGGCCTGGCTCAGTGGTTGAGCACATGCCTGGGTTTTAGGTTCAGTCTCCAGTGGGGGGTATGCAGGAGGCAGCTGATTAATGATTCTCTCTGTTATTGAAGTTTCTATCTCTCTCCCTCTCCCTTCCTCTCTGAAATCAATACAAATATATATATTTTTTAAGTTAAATTATTCTTGTGTTTTTTTCTGTGCACTCTTGTTTTAAAATTTTTTTAAAAGTTAAATTGGCCCTAACCGGTTTGGCTCAGTGGATAGAGCATCGGCCTGTGGACTCAGGGGTCCCAGGTTCGATTCCAGTCAAGGGCATGTACCTTGGTTGCAGGCACATCTCCAGTAGGGAGTGTGCAGGAGGCAGCTGATCAATGCTTCTCTCTCATTGATGTTTCTAACTCTCTGTCCCTCTTCCTTCCTCTCTGTAAAAAAATCAATAAAAAATATTTAAAAAAAAATGTTAAGTTGATTTTAGAACGAGAGAGGAAGGAGAGAGAGAAAAAATGTCGATGTGAGAGAGAAACATTGATTGGTTGTCTTTTGCACACACCTCAACCTGGCATCGAACCCAAAATCTGGGTACATGCCCTGACGAGGAACCAAACCAGAGAATGTTCAGTGCATTGGATAACACTTAACCAGCTGAACCACACCTGCCAGGACTGTGCACTCTTTGTTCTAATTGATCCTTTTCATCCCAGATATTATGGAAAAGGTTTTCTTTTGTGTCTGTGTTTTGTACCAATTTTCTTAAGGCAGACAATCGTATGGTAGAATACAGGCATGACTCATAAGTGTTTGAGCTGGTCTCACAGACGGGTGAGTTTAGAGTTCTCACTGGACTGCTGTCCATTTGGATAAACTTAGCAGTGTGTCATCAATAAAAGACTGCATGTGATTATCCTTTCGCCTTGTTTTGTATCCTGAGAGCTTGGTTTGTAACCTGATTTCTGCCAGCCAGGGGCTCAGGTTATTGGGCCTGCATCCGGTAGGAACCAAAGACATGAAGTGCATGAGCAATGTTTTCTTTGTCTGACCTTGCCAGCTCTAGGTGTGTTTGTCTTGGTAAGGGATCTCAGCCCTTAAGTAGCCTTTGTCACCTCTAACCTCATTGCCTTGTCAGTGCTAGAAATGTCTCACATCAGTATCAGGTGCCCTGTATCACAGATGATCGGGTCTGTGATCGGGACCATCCTACTTTAGTGGGAGACCAGAGACACAAGGTCTCACAAACACCATTCTTACTACTGGTGGCAATGGCTGCCTTTGGCTGTCTTTGTGAGTGACTTCTTGGACCATGGGACTGCACCCACATGAAGGATGTCTCTTTCATTCACGATAAAAAAGTATTCTAAATTTGGAATGTTACCTCTAGGTCCTTCTATGGAAAGTCATATTGGATTGAGTCACTATTAGAATAGGTACCCCCTTTGTATAATGTACTCTTCGATGGCTGGTTACACTTAGAAAGAAGGGGAACTTCCCATGGTCTTTGTGGAACATTTTTATACAGACTTTCCAAAAGCACACTGCATTAAAGTCTGAAGCCCCAGAATATAGAAATCTTTTAATTCCCCACTTATTAAGAAATCTTCTCCCAGATATAAAACAACAAATCCAAACTGGAGAGATTGGCTATGCAGGACAATCTCCCGGTATTTTGTTTGTTTTGTTTTGTTTTATTTCCCTTCTTCTCAGTGTTATTATTGAAGCTGCTTTCTAATTTTTTGAAAATAGCTTACAGGAAAGCTGAGATGAAAGGAATTTAAATTAGCAGACCTCACCTTGCAAATTGAGCTTTTAAAAAAGAAAAATATGACTCTAAGGGTAACTCAACATCTACCCATTTCTTTTGCCAACTACAAAGCCTCATGTACCCACCTCAAGATATTTGCAGATATTATAAAAGGCCAGAACATTAAAAAAAAATTGTTCTGCATGTAAAACAAAGCTTACATGTAATTTTCCAGATCCCAGCCCCCTCAAGAGGCTCTATTTTGCCTTTCTGTGGAACACTTTTCCATCGTTTGAGGTCAGTCAATCCACAAATGCACCTCAGGGCCCACCATTAAGCTTAAAATATAGTTTTAGGATCTGTACTTGCGTAAATGACACTGGTGCAACTATCCTTTCCATTGGCTGAGAGGATTTACCTCTGCTTGTCAGCTCTAGTCCTGCTCCAGTCATTGGTGTGTCTGAGTAAACTTTGTATTGGCCGTATTTCAGGCTACCCTTATGTACCTTTCTAGTTTCTGACTCCTCATCAAATCTTTTAGGCAGACACTTGTTATGTAAATTTAATGCCACCATACAATGTAATGAGCAAGGTATTTTTATTCCCCTGCCCTCAGAGCAAATCTCATACTCCTTTCCCTAAGGGAAACCTATCTCAATTTAAAATCCTCTAAAAAGGATGCAACCTCAAAAGATGTCCTAATTAGTCTCCAGGCTTCACATGCCATGCAGGTTGGATTGCTACTGAGTGCGGAGCGCAAGCAGGAATAAACCTGTCTCCTCACTAACTAGCTTAACACTCTTCCTCTTCAGAAGCGGAATAAGGAGTCAGACCTATAATAGACGCGAGTGTTCTTATCTTTACTGCCTCACCCTGCAATACCTGAATCTTGCCGGAGATGAAAGAAGGGAAATTTGATACAGTTGGGAATCAAATCTATTGATTTCTACAAGATCTAAGAGCCATAAATGCTTTTGTAATTCCTCATCAGACTCTAGATCTTAATCCAGCTACTATTTTCATCTCAATTACTGCTGACATGGCCTGATTTACAGTAATTGGCTCTTGTTCAGCTTTCTAATTCCATTGCACCGGACTCCCCATTTCTCTTCTTCCCCATTCATGTTTAGAGGAAGACAATTGGCATGGACTTGCATAGCTCAGGGGTAGTGTGAGTCTCTCCCCTCCTCCCCCAATATTTTCCCAAATCCTTAAAGCTGGCTTAGACTCTGTAGTATTTATCCATGGCTCAACTCTTTCTGAGAGTGTTGATGATTTCTTACTTTATAACCAAACTAAGCAGGATGTTCTTATAGTTTCTGTAATTTCCTGGAGGCGCTGGCTGAACAAGGTCATAAAGCCTCCCAGGATAAACATCAATGGTGCAGACAACTGTTTCTTCTGAGAGCATGAGCTATATCTCAGGGCTCAACACTCACACCAAAATGCCTTGAGTCAATTTTGTCCATTTGTCTGCTGGAAACAAAAAACAGCTAAACCAATTTCTAGGTATGGCTGCTATTGTTGACAACAGATTCCTAATTTCACAGCCTTGGCTAAACCTCTATATGCCCTCATCCCAGACGCTACCTTAGACCTTATTTTCTGGCCCTTGGAATTGGCAATGGCCTCTTTTAAAACCTTACAATCAGCACTGCCCACACCCCTGGATCTCAGCGCACCCAATTTTGACAAATGTTTTCACCTTTGCTGCTATGAAAATAACGGAATTGCTGCAGGTAGTCCAGGACAACCTTTACTCTAGGTATTGTGATGGCTCAAACCCCTTGTAGACAGAAACAAGGACACAAGAGAGTTAAAGAAGAGAAAATTTTCCTCTGCCCTCACGGCAGGGAGTGTCAGTTAGAACAAGTGTTGCAAACCATTAGATAAGGATTATTGCCATTTATGCAGAAACTTGCAATCTCCAAGGCGTAGACCTCAGTTCTGATGAAGAACAAGCTGTCCTTTGTGGTTCCAGTGAATAAAAGCCTGCTTAGCACCAAGATTGGGGCTTTTGCAGGCAAGGCTTTCCCTCAAAGAGTGCCTGTGAAGGCCCTGGCCAGCTCAATAAATTCTCACTTGCTGCTTAGGACCTGATTGGAGTCGGTGGTCTTACTCTTGCTAACTTGGTCCACAACAGTATGACCTGTAGCATATTTCTCATGTCAGTTAGACACTGTGGCATCAGACATGCTCCCATGCCTGCATGTTCTAGCCACAGCTGCCACCCTAATTGACAAATCCATTGAGCTTACATTGGGCCCCCATTGACCGCTATGTTCCTCATGTTGTTTCTATATTTACACGTTCATAAGACACAGCTCCTCTCTACACAGAGGCAGACCACCTATGAAAAAGCCCCACTAACCAATCCCTTCATCATAGTCGCAATCCAACGACTCTGCTATCCCCTCCCTGGCGATGGAGTGCCCACTCCATTCCACCTGATTTCCTTGCCACTGTAAAAGTGATTTCAGAGCCACGAGATATCCCCTTAGACAGCCCAGGTTTACCTCCATTTTATGATGGCTTTCTTAAAAATAAAATTTCCAGAAAAACGTAACTAGTGATACCATAGTTTTCCTATATGAAATGTGTATTTTTCTTTCTTTTGAAATACCTCTGAGCAAGTAAGATATTTAACTGTGATGTTATCACTTCAATCTTTTGCATGTGGTCAGAGTCACAGAGAAAACACATCTGGCAGTATTTGCCAAAAAATATCTCTGTTTTTAACAATAAGAGAGATTAGAGAATCAGAAGACACTGTAAAATAGCTCATAAACCCTGACACATGTTTCCAAAACAGCAGGTTTCAGCATTG
Organism: Murina feae; assembly: GCA_004026665.1. Lineage (NCBI taxonomy): Eukaryota > Metazoa > Chordata > Mammalia > Chiroptera > Vespertilionidae > Murina > Murina feae. Next base: position 5,618 of record PVJC01021491.1, read on the forward strand.
GAGAAGAATGCTGTAGATTAGATCTTCACAGTCTGTAATACTGTGAATGTGAAAGAATAATCCAGATGATATTAATAGTAAATAAGCAAAATATTTTCCAGTTAAATAACAGAAGGGAGAAATAACTCTATAGCAATGCAATTAATAGAAGAGGCTTATGAAACTAACAGTTAATCAAGATACAGACCTGTAAGTATGAGCCATATTATAAATCAAAACTAGCTTTGCTATGGATCAAATGAGTCAAGTATGGAATTTTTAAAACCGACTATTCAAAATGAAAGAAAAATTTCAAAAGATTAGTGTGGTAAGGTGATAAATGACTCTCTCAAAGACATATATGGTACATCAAATCACTAGAATATATCAAGGTTACCTTATTTGGCAGAAGGCTATTTGAAGATGTAATTAAGTTAAGGATATTGCAATAAAATCAGCCAGGATATCAGAGCATGTCCTAAACTCAATGATAAGTATCCTTATAGGAAACCTATAGAGAACACACAGGGGACAAAGGTGGTAGAAAAACAGAGGCAGAGATTGGTGTCACGGTTGACAGCCAGCAGGAGTGGTAAGGCAGAGGATTCTCCCCGTCAGCCCAGAGGAAGTGCAGCTGCATGGATGCTTCAGTTTCAGACTCCTGGCTTTTGGAATGATGTCACAATACATTTCTGCAGTTTTAAGGCACCCAATTGTGGTTGCTTGTTACAGCAGCTAAAGAAAACGAATGAAATCAGTAGAATCATAAGGATGACTAAAATCTATTTTAGAGTATTCCATAGGTATTTCTGGCAAGGTGTTTAGTCTTATGGGGCCTTCTGTCCTAAAATTCTGTGATATTTATTAGCTGGAAATGAAATAATATTTACTCTTACTACTTAATATGATTATGAATAAATAGTCCATAGTTTATGAATTAATGTCTCTCATAACACAAAAATACTAGTACTAGTTTTATTCTTTCTGTGATGCTTGACTTCTTGAATAGAACATAGGGCTGAGGAGGGCTCTCTGTGGATAGAAAAGAGGCCCACTTTTTCTTGAACAGAAGCTCCCAAATGCAGGCAACAATATATTAGGAAGTCTTTACCAAGTTATGAAATGCCTGTTCCACAAATACCTGTCTGATACAAATATTTGCCTTTCCTGAGCTCCCTAACCTCAATCTGAGGCAGCAAGGTAGCATCTACTCTGTATCCCTTTACAGTCAGCGTAGGTTTTATTTTTTTCTTTTCATCAAAAAAAGAAATAAGAAGGGGGATGGTATGAAAGGGAAATAAGAGAAGTGGTGCTGGAAACTGAATTTCAATTTTTCCAAAATATTATGAATGAGTGAAATAAGTTTCAGTCAGGATTTTTCATCCTCAGCACTCTTGATAGAGGCAATTTGATATGTCAATTTGCATGGAGCAGTTATTTCCATGGGGGCTGCCTATGAATTGTAGCATATTTAACAGAATTCCTGTCCTCTGCCCACTGGATGCCAGCAGCATCTCTCTCTCTCCATTGTGATCATCAAAAATGTTCCCTGACATTGCCAACTACCCCCCGGGAGTATACTCTCAGTAAAAAAATAATTGGTTTAAGCGTATTGTTTTCATATCCATTAATATTTGTGTGAGATTTGTATTTTCACAAAGACCATATTTAGGAGATCATTTGTGTTTCATTTTTTTATGTTGTTATATACTGGGGAATAACGGTGTGCAAGCCATCTCAAGTCCTGGCCTTGTGGAGTTTAGAGTCTCATAGGAAAGACACACAGAAATTAAATTACTATAAAACAGATGTATGCTGATAACTGATGGCTGACACAGTTAGCTGCCAGACGAGCTCTTCCTCTCATCTCTAAGGAGAGAACTTGAATTTGTCCTGGGTGGCAAAACACCCTGTTAGATGATCATGTATATTTCTCTTTGCCAGAAATTCACTTTGTTTACTCCCTTGTTTTGGAGGTAGTCATTTGTTGAATTTTGTTGAATGAGATAAAAGAAGTTGCTTGCTGGGAGTTTTATGAGAAATATTCTTATCTCTGCAACAAAGAAAAAATGTTTTCTACCCAGCCCTTCACCTTCTTTTTCCTCTAGTTTGGAATTGCAAAAGGGTGTGGGACAGAGTTGCAAGAGGCATTTTTTTTATACTGTGGGGCAAACCAAAGGTATAATTGAAATGCTAAACCAATAAAAGTAAGCACTATTATAACACAAATCTGGTCTTCTCAAAGTGACTTTTAACCAACTATCAGATCTCATGAAGAGATTTCTCACTACATTACAAATGTTGATATTTGTGGTGAAATCTGAGGTACGAAGTAGGCATTAACTAAGGGGAGGTTACTGAAGGATGTAGTACACTCAGCAGAGAAAAGATGTTGCGAAGGCCCCTGAGGCATATTGCCAAGGATTGAGAGGAGACCACAAGGTCCATCCATGTTGTCACAAATGTCAGGATTTCATCATATCTTATGTATGTATGCCCTAGTTTATATGGACCAAAGGGGTCAAATAGATGGTGACAAAAATGATTTGAATTTGGATGGTGGGAACGTAAATGATGTATCATACCAATGTACACTTGAAACCTATATGATCCTAACCAGTGTCAACTAATGAATCAAATTAGAAAAAAAGAAGAAATAAAAAAAAGCCCTCAGTAAGCAGAGCTTGAACAGGGGTGAGAATGAAGTGATAGTGGCTGGAATGCTAGCAAGGCCTTGTAGAAGAAGGGGACGAAAGAAGATAAAGAAATAGTTCAAAAGATGTTGCTACAAACCTGGATGCTGATGCTGGTGGCTGAGACTAGAAAACTGGCAGTGGTTATGGAGTTCACTTTTGTTTTTAGCCTGGAAAATCATAACTTATTTAGAAAAATAAAACATCATTTTTGGGGGGGCAGTATTATGCAAAACCAGGTTTGTGTAAGTTCTATGTCAATATGTGCCAATATAAAGAAAGTCCCTAAAATACAAAATTCAAGTTTAGATGGTAGTTCATTAAGAATATTTTATTCATTCTTTCAGTAAAAAAATCTCCCTGCCCATGGCATTCTGACTAATATTTACTTCATATCCAAATTTCATAAAGGTTATGTCTATCTTTTCACCACTGACTCTACATATTTCTTCAGCATAAAATAGACATTAACTATAGAAAGTTGAATTAATAATATAATTGTTATTAATGGAAAAGATAACATAAATTCTTGAAAACAAAAAATAAAATTTGTGGAGGTGAAATTTATATATCATAAAATATATTCATTTTAAGGGCACAGACACTCATTATTATTGCCAGGCTTAATATTTTCCCACAAGTCTCTTATTTTTTATTTAATTTTTTTTCTCTCTGTTCTCCAAATATGATAATTTCTGTTTCCAGTTCACCGATTCTTTCTTATTCCCTTTCAAGTTTGCTTTTGAACTTCTCTAGTGAATTTTTGATTTATTGTTGTATTTTTAAATTTTAGAATCAATTTTTAAGTTTTATTTTATTACCAAGAGTCTCCATTTATTGTGTCATCATATTTTATTTTCAATGTTTAAACAGTTGCTATAATTTTTAAATATATTTATAGTAGCTTCTTTGAAGTCCTTATTTGCTAAATCTAACATCTGAACTCAGAATCAGTTTATACTGACTGTTGTTGTTTTTGCTCTGACAGTTTCCAGGAGTTTTTTGTTTGTTTGTTTGTGTGCATTGCTATAGAGATTTGCATATTTTGGATTGGATTGGTTATATTCTGGCAAGTTTGGATTGTGATTTCTTTTTAATTTGCCTGGAGTTAATTTCTGGAATATTTTTCCTTTATATAGTCACTGATGTCTATGCTCAGGTTTATATTTCTTATTTTAGTTTATTAGGTTTAGTATACTCAAGTGTATCCTGTGCCTATGTAGCTTAATATTCAGCCACTGATTTTGGCAGAGGTTGCGTTTAAACACTGTGAGCTTTTCAAGTTGTTTGGAAACTGTTCCATGTTCAGCCAGGTGTCAGGCATGCCTTGAGTTTTACTTTCCACTGGACCTCCTCAGGGTTCCTGTGCATGAGTGCAATTTCCTACTTAAACAGACAGTTTGGGGCTCTCTTAGTATCAGGATTTTTCACTTGGCTGATTTCACTTTTTGCCCTAACATGGACAGCAACTTTAGGCTGACAGAACTGCAGATATTTTCCATCTCTTCTGGTGGCATTTTTTTAAACTTTTATTGGAAATGCTGCCAATCATGGGATTTTGCTTTCTACCCCAAATCCAGTCTGCCCCTCTGGCAGCTACACTGCTGGTTTTTACAACAAACCTATGAAGCTACTGCAACAATTGCATTTGGGTGGATTGCAGGAGCCCAAGCAGGAAGGCTGCAGACTCAGTTCTTGCCCCAGCCTCCACAAAGTCACAAAGGTCTAACAGTTTTTCATGAATAAATGGTTCTAATGTGTTTATTTCCTTCCATCAATATCCAGGGCCTTGAATTGATTATTGAGGGCAACTTTGTCTTACATACTTACTTTTGGGAAGAATATTTACCAGCAACGGATACTCTATCATGAGGTTGCTTTTTAGTAATCTTCCTTATACAGTTACACATTTCCTAATGGCCTATTTAGTATATTTCTAATCCTATCTAATTAAAGAGTAATATGCAAATTAGGTGTCACTCTGTCACAAAGATGGCCACCCCCATAACCACAAGATGGCGGCACCCTGTCTGGCTCAGCCACACCACTGAAGTGGTCAGGCCTATTAGCCAGGCAGGTGGCGGGGGAGGTAGGGAGCCTGAGGGGCAGAACAGGCAATCAGAGGGGGCTGGGGGTCCCACTGCCCAGGCCAGAGGCCTTCACCAGAGGCCTCAGGCATATGCAAGGGCGGAACCAGTGATTAGAGGGGGCAGGGGCAGAGCCAGTGATTGGAGGGGTATGAGGGTGCCCTACCCAGGCATAAGGCCTGGGCCAGATGCCTCAGGCCTGGGCAGGGTAAGGCCAGAGATCACAGGTGTCTGGGCTCAACAGAGCCAGTGATCGGGCAGAGCCTGCGATCATAGGGGTCTGGGCACCGGTGGAGCTGGCAAAGCAGGGCTCTGGGAGTCCCCTGCCCAGGCCTGCAGCCTTGGCCAGAGGCTGCAGTGGGGCAAGAGCAGAACTTGCGATGGCAGGGAGCAGGATCAGAGCCGATGATCACAGAGGCCTGGGCTCTGTGACGCTGGTGATCAGAGGGGCTTAGGGGTCTTCTGCCCAGGTCTGCATCCTCAGCCAGAGGTTACAGGCTTGGGCAGGGGCGGAGCTGGGATTGGAGCAGCAGGAGTGGAGCCTGTGATTAGAATGACCTACAGAGGAAACACCTTTTTTTACCGCTCATTGGCTAAGCTCCCTGTATGCCACTGGTAATATTCTTAGTAACTTGGGTAATAAGAATCCAAAAAGGCGATCTAGGGTTTTTCCACTACACTCCTGGAGAAAAAAATGAAGGTCCACTGCTGCAGGGCTAAGAAATGTCATATTCTGCCCTAGCCAGTTTGGCACAGTGCATAATGCCTCAGCCTGCTGACTTCAGGGTCTGGATTCAATTGTGACCAAGGGCATGTACCTAGGTTGCAGTCTCCTCCCTGGCCAGGGCCCAGGTCAAGGCATATGCAGGAGGCAACCAATCAAAGTATTCTTCTCACTTTGTTGTTTATCTCTGTTTTTCCCTTCTCTTCCACATTGTCTAAAAATCAATGGAAACATATCCTCAGGTGAGGAAAGAAAGAAAGAAAGAAAGAAAGAAAGAAAGAAAGAAAGAAAGAAAGAAAGAAAGAAAGAAAGAAAGAAAGAAAGAAAGAAGAAAGAAAGAAAGAAAGAAAGAAAGAAAGAAAGAAAGAAAGAAAGAAAGAAAGAAAGAAAGAAAGAAAGAAAGAAAGGTCATATCCTATGAAAAACACATCTTGAAAATGCCAAAGAAAGTTGTCATTTCTTCATGGTAGAGGGACTGGAGTTTGTGTTGATGAAAACACCTTGGTGGCTGTGGTGACTGGCAGTGGCTGCAGCAGTGAGATGATGGGGCTGGTGGCTTCCCCTGATTAGCCTGGTCGCCTCCCACAAAGGGAGGCCAGACTGCGGCTTAGGCCCGAGACCCAAAGGGAGCAGGGAGCGGGTCTAAGCCATCAGTGGGACACCCCCTGAGGGCTCCCAGTATGTGAGAGGGGGCAGGCTGGGCTGAGGACACCCTCCCCCAGTGCATGAATTTCGTGCACCAGGCCTCTAGTAATTAGATAAAAGTTAGTGTTGTCTATTAAATTTTTATCTAGCATCTGTCCCTTGAACTTATTTTGTTTTACACTAGCAAGCAAAAAGTTTCTTTGAGTACTACTGGAGTGATTCTAATTTCTAACACCAATTAAATGACCTATTACTCACTCAAGAATATTTTTGTTTTCCTATTAGTTTAAACTCTTTTCCTGTTATAATATTACTAGAATCCCTGCATATGAATCCATTCACCAGTAGGTCACTACTGCCCTGCTGTAGCTTTCTGCTCACTACTCTGACCTCCTGTACCTTCCCCTGCTTCCCCCTCATAGCTTATTGCCCTGCCTTCTCCTGTAGCTCTCTGCCTCTTGCTTGCTTGCTGCCATGCCCTGTCCTATAGCACTCTGCTGCCTGCTTGTAGCCAGTAGGACACTGCTGATCTTCTCTAGCTCCTCCCATCCCTCTCTTCCCCCTCATAGCTTGCTGCCCTGCCCCCTTCTATAGACTCTCCACAGCCTGGTTGTACCTCACTGGCCCACCCTCCTGCTGATCCCTGATCTGGTTATTACACCTAGGGCATAATGGCTAATTAGCATATTCCCCTCTTATTATATAGGATATATAGGATTACAGAGTTTGACAACTGCATGATCAGTTCAAAGGCTATTTGTGCTCTTCTATACCACTTCTCTATGTATCTGTCTGTATTTTTATCCTTCCACTTGAACAGCTGGCAGTAATGGGCTTTTACTTTGATACATTCCAGGGCTCCAGATAATAATGAATATAATAGACATTGGCCATTTTATTACTATCCTGCAACTGAATACATTTCTTATTTCAATGGAATCCCCCACTGTGTGAGTCCAGACAGGAAGCAAGATTGAACTCCATCTAATCTCTAAAAACTAAGACACCTGCATCAGTCCTGGGCTCAGCCGATTTTCCATTTCCATCCAAGAACTTAAATCCAGCGGAGTGATACAAAGATGCAAAAAGGCTTAAAAATTACTTATTGCAGAGTTTAGTTAAGAAGTATGCAATAGGGATGACAAAAATGACATGACCAACCTGATACAGTGCTACTTCCCTTGCTGCCTAAACTTTTTGCTTTATACACATTTTCTAAGCCTAATTTTTTAAATTCCTAATAATTCTGTGAATGAAATATATTCCTCTAATGAAATTTAAGTTAGCCAGAGTTTGAAATAATTCAATAAGTAATTCTGAGTTATGATCTATTGAACCATATTGGAGCCTGAGGCAAAAGGAAAAGTGAGTGATACTGGTATTTATTTGATATTTTATTCATTATGAATATTTACATTAGTTTATTTTTTTTTAATTTCATCAGACCCTAGCTGTTTAGGCTCAATGGATAGAGTGTCAGCCTGCAGACTGAAGGGTTCCAGGTTCGATTCCAGTCAAGGGCACATGCCCGGGTTGTGGGCTTGATCCCCAGTGGGAGCTGTGCAGGAGGCAGCAATGATTCTCTCTCATCACTAATGCTTCTATCTCTCTCTCCTTCTCCCTTCCCCTCTGAAATTAATAAAAATATATATTTTAAAAAATATATATTTTAAAATTTCATTAGAATACTATTCCTCTTGACTATCTGAGATGCCTGGGATTTTTTTGGTGGCTCCTTAAGTGAGTCCACAGCAGGTGCTTTACTCATCTCACCCACAGCCCAGCCCTGGTTAAGTCAACTAAATACCAATAATGCTATGGACAGGAGGCCTAAGAAGCTGAATGAATGAATCAAAGAGTGATCTACAACCAATTTAATATAGCTGTCGAGTCTTGAAGGGTGTATGGAAATACAAAATACTGACTATCCTTTGGCTTAGTGTATATTATTATTCCAGAACCCATGTGTTATTAGTAATTTAATTGTATTAGAAATTAGGACCTACCATCTATGTAATAATTCTGTTATTTGGAGGCAATTAATATATTTGTAGTCACCCAGAGATAAAGTATCACAAAACTATAGTACTGCCCCAACTTGTGATAATAAGAAACATCACAGTCTCATAATATTCTTGATAAAAATTTGCTTTAAAGTTTAAAAAAGGTTGCATTCACCTATTCAATAAAAATGGGCTAGAGTGTTGTTGTTAGCATGAACTTAACATAGATTCTTACATTTTATGGAAACATTTTCAATAAGAAAAGAAGTCTTCACAATGTAAATGGATGAGACCTTGACAAGAGGTAGTTAGCAAACTCTCCCAAGAGAATTCAAAGATGAACAATTTTTTATCACACACACACACACACACAATGCTAAATCTATTACATATTATTGTCATGGAAACTGGAATACTCATGCTAGTTAGAAGATGCACTCTAGAAGACAAATCATGATGAGAAAGCTGTCCATATTCCTCATCTGCTCCTCCCCACCTCCACCCCATGACAGAAAGCAGAGGTTGTTACCAATGGATCTATAATACCCAAGTTAAGCCTCCCTTTCCCCAGTTTAGTTAATGGGCACAAAAACATTTGACTTCAGTGATTTTTAATTCTGTTCATAAAAGACCAGTTAACTGCTTTTCTGCCTCATGCCCTCTTTCTCTTCTGGGATAATGTGCTCATTTTGGCCTTAGGCATGTCTTGCTGACCGGGATGGATACAGGCCTGAATAAATTGACTTTAATTGGCTTTTATCATATGTAAGAAGAAATACAATAATGTCAAGGCTAAAACTGTTATATATTATAATAACCATGTTTTGAAAATATAAAACAAATCTAATAATGCTTATTATTTAAAATTTCACAAAACATTTTATAAGAGGATTAACTTAAAATTACATATTGCATGCAAAGCTGACTATAAAAACTTTCTTGCTTATTATGTTATTTACAGTTTTTAACATAGTCTTCTTTCTAGTGACCAACAGGAAATTAGTAGTTTTTTTAAAGTTTTTTATGGGCCATCATTTTGGGGGAAATCTAATTAACATATCACTTTTTAAAGCTTGTTTCTTTTTTCCCCCCTTAAAGATAAACTTTTATATCAAACACTAAATTACTTTTTGTTCCTCTTCAATATCTACTTCTAGCATTTCAGAATCAAATTCTCAAGACAGCCCTAACCGGTTTGGCTCAGTGGATAGAGCGTCGGCCTGTGGACTCAAGGGTCCCAATTTCAATTCCGGTCAAGGGCATGTACCTTGGTTGTGGGCACATCCCCAGTGGGAGGTGTGCGGGAGGCAGCTGATCGATGTTTCTCTCTCATCGATGTTCCTAACTCTCTATCCCTCTCCCTTCCTCTCAATAAAAAATCAATAAAATATTTTTTAAAAAATCTAAAGACAACAGTGACTTTGGTGTTCAGATTATCTAGTAAGAAGCTGGATCACATGTATCATTTGGCCATTTTCTTCCCTCTTCCTCTTCTCCTCCTCCTTCTTTCTTTTCCTCTCTGTCTCTCTCCCTTGGTCCGTCATTCTCTCTCTTCCTCCCTCCTTTTGTGCTCTATAAGATACAAACGTAATTGAGTAACCTTCTACTTAGAGAAAGCTTATCTTATATTTGTGCCTTAGTCACTTGAGCTATTTATGTTGGCTACATTTGGGTATGGCAGTATTATTATACTACAGTGTATCCTTAAGTATCGTATTTTTTATTTTTTTAAAAATAAATGATTTTAAACGTAATTAAATCTACATACAATGCACGAAACAATAAAACCGCTTAAGCAAAACACTGCCTATTTTGCATTTTTACATTGCATTCCTTATTAAGTACAACCCCCACCAAACAAAGCAAACAAACCAAAACCATGCACTTTTGTCTAAACACAACATTGTTTCTAGCTTGTAAACTTGGTATGTTTATGCCCTGACAGCTGAAGAATAGAGTCAGGGCATTGGTCAATGATCTCTTCCCTCTTTCTACAGGTAAAGCAAAAACCCCAGTTTCAACTCAATTATTCAGTTTCAACCACACTACTAAAAAGGATTCTGACTTGGAATGTTTATAGAGTAGATCAACTTCTATATTATTTTCAGGACATGAGGCTTTTTAAAAATGAAAATAGGTTTTCTAGAAGGTTTCGCAACACAGAATATCAGAGATGAATTCTATTCCCTAATCCATACACTACCGCGTACAAACTATTACAGTAAGACTTCTTCTTCACTCTTGTAAGGAAGAATAATTAGAAGGACTTGCATAACAATACCTTGTGATGAAGTTTTGCTATTATCAATAAAAAAATAACCGCCAGTTCCATGTGTTTAGTTCTGTGCATGTAATGATTTTAATTCACTTCAACTTCCCTGTGAGTAGAAGGATAACACACTACTAGCATGTTATTGCTGTTGGGAGGAAAAGGAACCTAAGATTTAGAGGATTAGGTAAATTACTGAATGTAATATAGCAAATAAAGGGACCAATGCTTGAATTTAAGTTTAAATCCAAACGCAATGCTCTCAGTACAACTCCTCCAGTGGGGTGCAACTATTATGTACATGTTCTTCTGGGACATAGGGACTTAGTACTTAATGCTTGACTGGCAATAAAGAACGCTTCTATTTAATGTCCTAATGAAATGTGACATATGCTCTTCAACTGTGTCTTCTTTAGCATAAGAGAAATTTCATAATGAAAAAAGTTTGCATACAAAAAGTTAAATTCCTGACACTGGGTAAGTTTGGGTCCCCCAAACTGACTATCCTCCTTTACAGTAGGCTAGAGTAGCCCTAATTAATATGTGATAGCCTCGTAGTTACCAGGCATTCCCCTCTCTAAGAACGTCCCAGGGGAACCTCTCCACCAAGGAGTACATGGTCTTCTAAACTAAGGAACTTAGTGTGAATCTGCAGGAATGATCATTTGGAATTTGTTTAATGCAGATAATTTGGGTTTTTGGTTTAGCTAATCCTTGTCTATTAAGCTCTGTCAACAGCTAAGGGAAAAGGCAAGAGTGCTCTGAGCAGCTCTCTTTTTTAAAAATGCATTGGGATAACACTGATGAGTACCTATTCAGGTGTACAATCTTATAACACAACATCTGTGTGCTCCATTGTGTGCTCACTCCCTGAAGCCTAGTCTCATCCCCTCACCATGTATTTGACCCCTTTACCCATTCATCCTCCCCACACACTCCTTCCCCTCTGATAATCACCAGACTGTTGTCTGCATCTATGAGTTTTGAACAACGTTTTTATTCAATACAACTGTTACCCTGGCGTAAACATTACATAGCAATTAAATAATTACTTATGTTATTAGTAATCACACATTTACTTACTTGCTCTCCCCTTTAAATAAATGGGCTCAAACTCAGAGAGCATGATAGTTATAACATAACTAGGGACCTGGTGCATGAAATTCATGCACGGGGGGGGGGGGGAGAGTGGGGGTCCCTCAGCCCAGCCTGCCCCCTCTCACAGTCTGGAACCCCTCAGTGGATGTCCTATGATGGCCCCAGTCTGCCAGGCGCCTTTTGTGTGTGTGTGTATGTGTGTGTGTCGCCATTGGGGACCTGCCCCCATCCGCATCTGAGGCTCAGAGTAGTCCTCCTGTGTGTGTCTACCTGCTGGGGGCCTGCCCACAGGCTTGGAGCAGGCACCCCCTCTATGTTGATCTCTCAGACACTTGCCCTCCCCTGCATGTTGTTCTCTTTTTTGAGCTGTGGCCAGGGCTGGGTGCTGCCTGCCTCCCAAGCTTGCCTACTGCTCATCTTCCTCCAGCCACCAGAAAGCAGGGAAAACCCCACCTCGTGGTCAGGCCAGCCTTTTCCTGCTCCCTGATCCCCGGAAAGGACCTGGGAAGCCACTAGCAGGCCCCCAGCCCCCAAGAGCTTGCTTTCCCGCTCCCCAGTGCCCCCCAAAGGGCCTCGGGAGCTGCCAAGCAGGCCGCTGATTCTTTCCCACTCACCTGTCCCCTACTGCCTTCCTTTCCCACTCCCCAGTGCCCTGCCAGGGGTCTGGGAAGCCGACCAAGCAGGTCGCTGACCTCCCGCCGCCTCTTTCCCTGCTCCCCATCCCGCCACCTTGCTTTCCCGCTCTCCAGTGACCTGCAAGCCCACCAAGTAGTCCGCTGACCCCCACGCTGCCTCTTACCCGCTCCCTGGTGCCCCTCAAAGGGCCTGGGGAGCTGCCAAGCAGGCCACCAACCCTGCCGCCTCTTTCCCACTCACCAGTCCTGGGTCCTGCACTGTTCCGCCCTGCAGCCACTCTGTGTACTCGGGAGGTCCCTCAGCCCCGCCTGTGCCCTCTCACAGTTTGGGACCCCTCTGGGAATGTCCACCTGCTGGCGTGCCTGACCAGCTTGGATGATGGGCTAATGGCTGTCCCCAGGCTGGCCAAGCCCCCCAGGAATGTCCCTCACCCCATTGGGTTGTGGCCAGCGTGGGTGATGGGCAGATTGGCGCTTTCAGGCTTTAAGGCTGCCCACAGCTCCCATTGACCCAATGTCCTAGCAAGGCTGGCTGAACGCAGGTTTCTGGGGTTTGTTTATCTTCTATAATTGATGCTGTTCCTTTAAGCCGGGGCCTAGACATGTAACGAAACCTCCTCTCTGCTTCACCTCACCTCGCAGCGTCTATAATGAAACAATGTTATACTCTTAGACTCAGGTGGGGCCTGCTGTTTCCTTCACCTCCCGAGGATTCTATGATTTATGCATTGTTGCAAACATGTTGCAAACATGTTTTGTTTTGAGGGAGGCAGGATAAGCCAAGCCAGTGCGCTGATAGTTTCACTTTCACTCCTGCTGCAATGGAAGCTGCCGTTTACTCCATGAGTGGCGGCCGCCATGTTGGCTGGGCTAATTTGCATACAGTCACTCTGATTGGCTGGTAGGCGTCCCGGAGAAATGGTTAATTTCAATATTACGCTTTTATTAGTTAAGATTTGAACATTATGATGCACATAATCAACATTACAAACAATTGCTGTCAAGTTTTTTCCTCCTGGTCATCCTTCTTCATTTATATCATAGTCCTAGCCCTTAATGTATCATTCCTGGTGACGTTTCAGATTAATATCTTAGCTTCCAGCTTTTTCACTTCTACTGTAGTGACCATACTTTCTAATTTATCTTAATTTCAGATTTTACTTCTCCTCCCATCAAATTTTCTTACAGATGTTACTATGTATTTTGTCTCCTCTAACCCAATTTATACTTTAAACGTATCTAACCTCGATGGGACCTGTATTCCCAAAGCACTGCTGCCTTGTCAAGGCCTCAGAGACTGAATGATGCTAAATCTCCTTTAACTCACATTCATTCAACCCTCTACTTACAATAAAATTCAACCTTTTCCCCTTGCTTTCAAAGTCTTACATACTCTGGGTCCTACTTTCGTCTTCAATATTGTCTTATTCACTATTCAGTTTTGCCACTGCTTCCAATTACTCAGCCATATTGGCCTTCATTTCATTTTTCAAAAAACCTAGTCTTTCCTATCTTAGGAACTTAATAGCTGGTTTTTTTATGCTGACTTGCTGACTTCTTGTCATTCAGATTATGGCTTAAATGTCATCTCAGAAAGGGCTTACTTGACTATTAACTCTGAAGTACCTATTCAGTCACTCTATATGACATCAAATGATTTTAATTTTATGGGTAGCATAGATTTTCCTGGTTGTTTGTTGGATAAGTATTGTCTAACTACCTTAACAAGAATATGAAATAATTTTGTCTTGTGTGCCTCAAAATTGATTTGAATCTGAAATAGGGAAAATAATCAAAACTATTACTTATGTTTATTTGCTAAGTGCTATTTCATCATTTCCTAGATAGGTAATAACTTTATGAGATAGATACTATTAATTCAGCATTGATTGACTGCATATAGAGGGGTGGGCAAAAGTAGATTTACAGTTGGGAGTATGTGAAACACAGAGTTTACTCTCATATTATTATTTATTAATTATTGCATTGTTTTCCATACAAACAACTGGAAAGCTACTTTTGTTAATCCATGTATACTGATCTCTTACTATGTAATTGGCTTTAGTTATATGTTGCTGAAAAATACACAATATCTGAAAACAAGAGCATTTAACGTAGAAGTGGAAAAGAAGAATAATTGAGTAATAACATAGTTTGTGTGCAATGTTTTATGATAAAGAGTAAAAGGGTTGCTTTGAAGAAAATAGGAAGAAAAGTTACTGAGCCTTTTAAACTCCATTTTCCATATGAGAAAACTGAAACAAAGAGAAGTTAAAAAAAACATGTAGTATATATAGTAAAAAAATTCTAAAAAATAACAAAGCCAGAATTTAAATCATACTTGTCCAATTCCATAATTTTATTTCCTAATATAATCATAGTGTGTATATATATATATATATACACACACATACTAGGGGTCTGATGCACAAAAATTTGTGCACTTGGGAGGTCACTTGGGAGGTCCCTCAGCCTGGCCTGTGACCTCTTGCAGTCTGGGACCCCTCAGGGGATGTCCACATGCTGGCATGCTTGGCCAGCCCGGGTGAGGGGCTGATGGCTGTTTGCAGGCTGGCCAAGCCCCCCAGTGTGGACCTGGGTGACAGGCTGAGGGCTGTTTTTAAGCCGTTTTTAGACAGTCCATTCAGGGTTCGGATCCCTACTGGGGTGCCTGGGCAGCCTGGGTGAGGGGCTGAGTGCTTGAAGCTGATTGTTTTGATGCTGGAAACTGATTGTTTTTAACCTACCTTGTTTGCTCTGAAATGTCAGAGCTATGCACCCATTGTTTAAGTTGAAACATTGTTAATTACAACAAATCCCCACCTGTTAATTACATGTAAAATTCTTGCTTGGAATTTCCTGCCTAAGGATATGGTTGTTTTCTCAGAGACTCAATAAAAGGCTGGTGAGACCCAGGCATCAGTGGGCAGTCTTCCCTGGCAGAGGAAGGCTCCACGCCTGGTCCCCCAGTTTCCAAATTGATTCTCTTCTAGTCTCTCTCTCTTCATTTTGTGTTTGACCTCCTTCAGAACTCGAACCCTGAACAGGAACCCTGAACCACGCTGGACGTGTAAGGGATTCCAACAGCTGAGGGCCATTTTCAGGCTGCCCACAGTCCCTTCAGGTTTCGGGTCCCTACTGGGGTACCTGGCAGCCTGGGTGCGGGGCTGAGGGTCATTTTCAGGCTTTCAGGCTGCCCACAGTTCCCATTGACCCAACGTTCCAGCAAGGCTCACTGGAATCAGGTTTCTGGGTTTTTTTTGTCTTCCATAATTAAAACACTGTTGCTTTAAGCCGAGGCCTAGGCAGGTAAAGAAGCCTCCTGTTTGCTTCAGCTCCATGGCTTCTATAATTGAAACAGTGTTGCCTTAGTAGAGGCCCAGATGGTCTAGGAAGACAGTTTCCACCATCGCTGGTGTAATGAAAGCCTCCTATTTGCTTCAGCTCTGTGGCTTCTATAATTGCAACTATGTTGCCTTGAGCAAAGAGAGGCCCAGCCGGCCTAGGCAGACAGTTTACTCCTGGTGCAACTCCTGGTGTTACTCCTGTTTGATCTAGTTCTGTGATGGTTGGCCTCCATCTTGGCTGGGTTAATTTGCATACAGCTGCTAAGATTGGCTGGTGGGCGTGGCTTAGGCATCCTGGAGTAGCAGTCAATTTCAATATTACTCTTTTATTAGAATATATATATATATATATATAGCTATTTCAGACACTGATTTTTTGTACATTACCTTATTTAAATTTCACAAGACCCTTTGAAATGGCAGGGTTGTGTTTTCTATAAACTTTCATTTTAATCCTCACCAGATGATATGGTTTTGTTGTTTTTTTTTTAATTTTGATTTTAGAGAGAGAAAGAGAGAGTGAGAGAGAGAGAGATTGGTTGCCTGCTGTATGTGCCCTGACCAGGATTGAACTTATAACTTAGGTATGTGCCTTGACCAAAACTCAAACTCACAACTTTTTTGTGTACAGAATAATGTTCCAACCAACTGAGCCACCTTTTTATATGGGAGGACACATAATTGCTCAAAGTAATAAACTGCAAGAATGACAGGAACCCAATTTCTCTTTATTCACATCTATACTTATTATATATATACTAGGGGCCTGGTGCACAAATAAATTTGTGCACTCAGATGGATCCCTCAGCCCAGCCTGTGCCCTCTCACAGTCTAGGACCCTTCGGGGGATGTCCACCTGCTGGCATGCCTGGCCAGCCTGGGTGAGGGGCTGATGGCTGTTTGCTTATAAATCACTGCACCTTTCTAAAAGACAAAAGGTCCCACATGTCTGTTTCACTCATTTAGTCTTCTCTCATCCAGATCCTGATTTCACAATTCCTCATTACCTTGTTTTCCTCTAATGCAATTTTACTTGGTTCAATAAGTAGTTGAAAAATTATTATTAACAATTACTGGGATCAGAAATCTCCTGCCACTGCCCAGTGCACCCCACCCACCCAGTGTACCCCACCCACCCCACACCCCCACTGCAGCCCACCACCTGCCCTGCATGCCCAGCCCACCCCGCCGCCTGCTCCACACTGTGGTTGTGCTGCTGGCCTCCATCTTGGTTGAGTTAATTTGCATACAGCCACTCTAATTGGCTGGTGGGCATGGCTTGGCTGGTGGGCATAGCTTAGGTGTCCCAGAGAAACAGTTAATTTCAATATTACTTTTTTATTAGAGTAGATACTAGGGGCCAAGTGCACAAAAATTTGTGCACTCGGGAGGGCCCTCAGCCTGTCCTGTGCCCTCTCACAGTCTGGGACCCCTCGGGATATGTCCCCCTCTGGCATGTCTGGCCAGCCTGGGTGATGGGGCTGATGGCTGCCCAAGCCCCCCAGTGGGGCCCGTCATCCCATGGGGGTATGGCCAGCCTGGGTGAGGGGCTGAGGGCCAATTTTAGGCTACCCACAGTCCCTTCAGGGTTCAGGTCCCTACTGGGGTGCTTGGCCAACCTGGGTGAGGGTATGAGGGCCGGTTTCAGGCTGCCCACAGCTCCCATTGACCTAATGTCCCAGCCAGGCTGGCTGGAATCAGGTTCTGGGGTTTATTTATGTTCTACAATTAAAACTTTGTTGCCTAAAGCAGAGGCCTAGTCAGGCAATGAAGCCTCCTGTTTGCTTCAGCTCCATGGCTTCTATAATTCAAACATTGTTTCCCTGAGCAAAGGCCCAGCCAGCCTTCCATCACTGGTGCAATGGAAGCCTCCTGTTTTCTCTAGCTCCATGGCTGCTGGCCGCCATCTTTACTGGGTTAATTTGCATACAGTTACTCTGATTGGCTGGTGGGCATGGCTTGGATGGTGGGCATGGCTTAGCAGTAATGGAGTGAGGGTCAATTTGCATATTACTCTTTTATTAGATTAGATGTATATATGTGTGTGTGTGTGTGTGTGTGTCTCCATTTATCACACTTTTTTCTATAATATTTAGACTGTGAAAATAAATAGGCAAGAAATTCAATATGCCTGTTAATTCATTAGTCTACTATTTAGGAATTTTTCTCAAAAAGATTTGTCTTGTATGTTTTACCCTTTCATCCATATTTTCACCATATACATTTCCAGGCCCAGCCACCATCTCTCTGGGGTCAATATGAGGAGATATTAATTTCATGCAGGAGGAGCTGAAAATATTTCTGTTTCCAGGGAGCTGGTAACCATCATATATTTGTATTACCTGAGGCATGCCTCTCATCAAACAAGACACTAATGGAACTGAGCACCTGCAAACCTGTGGCTGTATGTATTTGCCATCTTTCCTCAGAAGAGAGTGGGTACATTTTTATTCTTAATATAAGAAAAAAAATCTCAAGGGAGGGAAAAAAAACTATACTGGAATAGCAATGAAGAAGTAGTTGTTGTACATGACATTTTATTTCTGGATGGCTAGAAAGATCAATGTTCTTGCCCATAGCTCATGAATTAATATCCTCGGCTATCGAGGAATGAGAAATTGTGCACAGCTACTTGTTCTTCATTGCTAACTTCTTGTCATAAGCAAAGTGATAATAGTGTGGCTTCAGAAGAGGTGTCACCCTTGGGAAATAGCATTATTGTATCTTAAAAATCACTAATAACTGTACTGTATGGACTTGACTTATGTTTTCTGTACAAATGAGGCATTTTCTATCAGGCATATGGAAAGCAGGGGCTCTGGGTGATTTAGCCTTTAGGGGATGTCATTTTTATATCTCCAGAGGTCATCAGAGTTTCATCCAATTCTATGAGAACTGGACTGGAGTTCTTGAATATGGAATTCCACTATTACCTTACTCTGGTAAACAATTAGCTTGTGCTTTTAATGAATCATTTACAAAATGTCCATAGCAATATATTTATTAGATTTTAAAAGTATGTTCTGACGACAAATCCATTAATCACTTTATTTTTTACCTAGCAAATATTTATTAAACTAGGGGCCTGGTGCACAAAAATTTGTGCACTCCGGGAGGGGGGGTTCCCTCAGCCTGGCCTATGCCTTCTCATAGTCTGGGACCCCTTGAGGGATGTCCACCTGCTGGTGTGCCTGCCCAGCCTGGGTGAGGGGCTGATGGCTGTTTGCAGGCTGGCCAAGCCTCCCAGTGGGTACCCTCACCCCATGGGTGTTGGCCAGCCTGGGTGAGGGGCTGAGGACCATTTTTAGGCTGCCCACAGCTCCCATTGACCCAATGTCTCAACAAGGCTGGCTGGAATCAGGTTTCTGGGATTTATTTAGCTTCTATAATTGAAACTTTGTTGCCTTGAGTGGAGGCCTAGGCAGGCAATGAAGTCTCCTGTTTGCTTCAGCTCTGTGGCTTCTATAATTGAAACATTGTTGCCTTGAGTAGAGGCCCAGCCAGCCTAGGCAGGCAGTTTCCTCCATTGCTAGTGCAAAGGAAGCCTCCTGTTTGCTTTAGCTCCATGGCTGCCGGCCGCCATCTTGGCTGGGTTAATTTTCATACAGCCGCCCTGATTGGCTGGTGGGCATGGCTTGGCTTGTGGGTGTGGCCTAGGTGTCTTGGAGTGAGGGTCAATTTGCATATTAGTCTTTTATTAGATTAGATGTTTACTAAGGACCAAAAATTATGTAAGACGATATGTGTAAAAATGATTTCAAATCATTTTAGAGGTTAGCACATATAATACAATAAAAATATTTCTGTGTGAAAAGTGTAATGAGAAAATACAGGTAACAAATTAGATAAAACAGATTTTTCACTTCACACAAGTAAACCCAGATCCATAGAACATAAAATGGCAACGGTGAGAATACACAATTTGTAACTCAATAATATTAGAAGCCCAAAGTTTGTGAGACTTCAAATGCTATGCTATGTACATGAACTTGTCTAAAATCCTTTCTGAGACCACAGTGATATAATACTTTAAATTGAAATAAACCCAAAAAGGCAAAATGAATGGGATCAGTGGGTCAGTGAGTGGCATAAAAGGCTACTGAAGATGTCAATGTTTTTGTTGAAGAAACCTTAGAGGGCTGAATAAAGCAGGCAGTGTGGTAACAGTTTTAACTATGTCATGAAGGTGCCTCCCAGGAAGTGTTAGTCATTCTGGTCTTTGCAGAATAATATATTTGAATATTGTTATAATGATAAGAGGCTTTCTTATTAATGTCTTCTTAAATTCTCACAGTAGTCTTGTAAGCTGATTAGATTTGCGTCTACTTTAAAAATGGCAAATCTCAGGATCTGAGATGTAATAAAAAGGAAAACTCAAAGATAAATGAATCATTTTTTACTGAGTTCAGTTTTTCTTCATGCAATAAATGTTTATTGAGCACTTACCACATCAGAGACACTGTTCTACAGAGTGAGATATTATGGTGAGTAAGATAAATATGATTTCTCTTGTCAATAAGTTTATAGTTTTCTGACTTTAATTTAAATATTTATTATCATGCTGAGAAAAAAAGGGGAAACCATCAAAATAAACTGACAACTGTCAATGTCTAGTAGTATAAACATTTATAGTGTAAACTCCACATAGTCCTATGGAAATAGGCTAAGTGGTCTACACAGTGACCTCCCTAGAATTATTTCACTTATCTCAACTGACTGCCTTACAGTGCAGTTACGTTAAAATGAAGAAGACACTATGGCTAATATATAATAGATTTGTACCATGCCAGGTTTAGGTTTAAGACACCCTATATAATAAAAGCCTAATATGCTAAGTGTCTGGTCGTCTGGTTGTCTGGACATGCCCTGGAGCCCTCCTGCAGTCTCTCTCTGGCTGGCCAACCTCCCTGGCCCTGATGGTGCACTGGTAGGGTCCCTTGACCTGGCATGTGTCCTCTCGCAATTTAGGACTCCTTAGAGGATTTTGGAGTTCCGGTTTCAGCCAGATCCCACAGGCCAGGTGAGGGAACCTACTGGTGCACAAATTTGTGCACTGGGCCTCTAGTAGACATATATTTGCATAGCCAAATGTATTGGTACATGATATCACTATATTTGGTTATTGTTAGCCTCACTTTCATTTATAGATGAAACTCAATATCTAAAAGAGAAAACCCATGTAATTTTAAAATACATTTGGATTTGTTGACTGTATTTGGGATGTTCAGTTTCCTCCCTTCCACTTTCTAGTGAATGCAGTCCAAATATTTTCTCCCATCAGTCTAATTAAACTATTCTCTATAAGTCTATCAATGATCTGCTTGTGGCTAAAAGCAAAGGAATTCCACACTCCTCATCTTAACCTGTCCTTCAGCTTTTGATACAGTTGATGGTGCAGTGTTCCTCAAAACACTTTTTTCTATGACTTTCAGGGCACCATTCTTACCTGATTTTCCTCTTACCATTCAGACAACTCTTTTTTCAACCTTCTTTTCTGGCTCTTTTTTATATTTCTATCTCCCAAACTGCAGGGTCCAGAACTCAATGACTTAACCTTTCTTTCTGAATATCTCAGTCATCTGGTTCCATGGCTTCACTACAATCAATGTCTAAAGATCCTCAAACTTACCTGGTTAGCCCAGAACTCTTTCGTGATGCTCCTGAATTCCTCCTGACTCTCTCCTCCACATCCCCACTTCAACGTCTAGCAGACTTGTCTAAGTTAACATATCCCAGAGTGGCTCTTGATATTTGCCCACAAATTTTCTCTGTCTCCAAAAATCTGCATTGCTTGCATCCTAACCCTTGCATGAGTTCCCTACGGATGCTCTGACCAATTACCACACATTTAGTGGCTAAAAACACAAATTTACTGTCTCACACTTCTGGAGGGTAAAAGTCTGAAATCAGTATAACTGGGCAGAAACCAAAATGTTGACAGGACTGCACTTCCTCTGGAGGCTCTACGGGAGAAGCCATTCCTTGCATCTTTCAGTTTCTGGTGTCTACTGGCATTCCTTGGCTTGTGGTTGCATTACACCAGTCTCTGCCTCTGTGATTACTCTGCTTTCAGCCTACCACAACCTCGTTCAGGTCCTTACTAAAATGTCAATGCATATGCAGTGCCTTCCCTGACCACCTTATTTTAAATCTCCCACTCATTACTGTAATATCTTGACACCCAATCTCTCCCTTTCCTTTATTTTAATCTGTATAGCCTTTATCACTATGTAAAAGAATTACATATTAAACAAAGTTATATATATGTCTATATAATTACTAGGGGCCCGGTGCACAAAAATTTGTGCACTCGGGGTGGAGGGAGTCCCTCAGCCCGGCCTGTGCCCTCTCACAATCTGGGACCCCTCAGTGGATGTCCTATGATGGCCCCAGTCTGCCAGGCGCCTTGTGTGTGTATGTGTGTGTGTGTGTCACCACTGGAGACCTGCCCCCAGCCGCATCTGAGGCTCGGAGCAGTCCTCCTGTGTGTGTCTACCTGCTGGGAGCCTGTCCCCAGGCACACCATCAAGGCTTGGAGCAGGCACCCCCTCTATGTTGATCTCTCAGACTCTTGCCCTCCCCTGCATGTTCTCTTTTTTGAGCTGTGGCCAGGGCTGGGTGCTGCCTGCCTCCCAAGCTTGCCTACTGCCCATCTTCCTCCAGCCACCAGAAAGCAGGGAAAACCCCGCCTCATGGTCAGGCCAGCCTTTTCCTGCTCCCTGATCCTCGGAAGGGACCTGGGAAGCTGCCAAGAAGGCCGCCAACTCTTTCCCACTCACCCGTCCCCTGCTACCTTCCTTTCCCACTTCCTGGTGCCGCCAAGGGGTCTGGGGAGCTGCCAAGCAGGACCCCAGCCCCTGCAGCCTTGCTTTCCCGCTCCCTGATGCCCCGCAAAGGGCCTGGGCAGCCACCAAGCAAGTCGCCGACCCCCTGCCACCTCTTTCCCACTCCCTGGCCCGCCACCTTGCTTTCCCACTTCCTGGTGCCCTGCAAGGGGACTGGGATGCCCACCAAGCAGGCCACTGACCTCCTGCTGCCTCTTTCCCACTCCCTGATGCCCCACAA
>PVJC01021492.1:0-28185 GCA_004026665.1 Murina feae
CCGGAGGATTCTATGATTGTTACAATGTTTCAAAAAGCTGTGTTTCGCTAGAGGCAGTTTAATCAGAGCTGAGCTGAGGGGAGCAGCTTCACTTTCCCTCCTGCCGCAATGGAAAGGGCTGTTTACTCAGGTCCGTGAGTGGCGGCCGCCATGTTGGCTGGGCTAATTTGCATACAGCCGCTCTGATTGGCTGGTGGGCGTGGCTTACCCTGTCTCGGAGAAACGGTTAATTTTAATATTTCGCTTTTATTAGTTTAGATTATATTATGAGACACGGTGAAAAAAAATTGTGCACTTGGGGGGTCTCTCATCCTGGCCTGTGCCCTCTCGCAGTCTGAGACTTCTTGGGGGAGGTCCACATGCTGACGTAGGCCTGCTTCCTAGGGAATTGGGCCTAAGCTGGGAGTCAAACATCCCTCCGGCAGCACTAGAGCCCTCAGGGCATGTCCACTTGCGGGGAGCAGGCCTAACCTGCAGTTGGACATACTTAGTGCTGCTGAAGAGGCAGGAGAGGCTTCCACCACCACCACTGTACTGGCAACCATCAGCCTGGCTGTGGCTGAGTGGAGGTCCTCCTGTGGGAGTGCACTGACTACCAGGGGCAGCTCCTTCACTGAGCATCTGCCCACTGGTAGTCAGTGTGCATCATAGTGACCAGTCATTCCCACTTGTTTTGCTGTTAGGGTCAATTTGCATATTACCCTTTTATTATATAAAATAGAGGGCTGATGCATGGGTGGGGCCAGCTGGTTTGCCCTGAAGGGTGTCCCGGATCAGGGTGAGGGTCCCAGTGGGGTGCCTGGCCAACCTGGGTGTGGACTGAGGGCCGTTTTCAGACTGGCCACATCCCCTTCAGTGTGGGGGTTCCTGCTGAGGTGCCTGGCCAGCCTGGATGAGTGGCTGATGACTGTTTGCAGGCTGGCCAAGCTCCCTAGCAGGGACCCTCACCCCATAAGGGTGGGGCCATCCTGGGTGAGGGGCTGATGGCTGTTTTTAGGCTGGTAAAACCCTCTTCAAGGTGGGGGTGGGGTTCCCACTGGGTGCCTGGCCAGCCTGGGTGAGGGCCTGAGAGTCATTTTCGGGCTTGCCATGCCCATGGGCTAGAAACAGGTATCTGGGATTTATTTAACTTCTATAATTGAAACTTTTAGCCTTGGTTCAGCTGGAAGCGTAGGTTGCCCCTGGCAACCCAAGTTCCCGGCACTTCCTTGAGCGGAGGGCACACTGGCTAAAACGAGATATATGGGATTTATTTGTATTCTATAAATGACACTTTGTAGCCTCGAATGGAGCTCAGAGCTGGCAGTGCAGGTGGGAAACTTGGCTTCCTCCATTGCTAGGGAAATCCAAGCCTCCTGCTCATTCCAGCTCCATGGTCACCACCATCTTTGTGATGGAGTGAGAAAGTGAGGAAGTGAGGGTTAATTTGCATATCACTCTTTTATTAGATAGGATTATATTATATTATAATTATATTATATTATATTATATTATATTATATTATATTATAGGCTTGATGCATGAACATTTGTGCAAGTGTAGGCCTTCCTTCCCTTGGCTGCAGGCACTAGTTTCCCTCCAGCATCCAGTAACAGGGCTGCTTCCCTCCGCTTGCTGCCCACAGGCATCCCTGACCCAGGCTGATTTCCCTGGACAACCCAAAGACAACCAGAAACCCAGGGTGGCTTTTCTCCATCCTCAGGAAGGACCTCAGAAATTTCATCTGGAAGATGTTGGTCTAATTAGCATATTACCCTTTTATTATGTAATCTAATAAAAGTGTATTATGGAAATTGACCGTTTCTTCAGGACGCCTAAGCCACACCCACCAGCCAATCAGAGCGACTGTATGCAAATTAACCCAGCCAAGATGGATGCTGGCACTCACGGGGCTGAGTAAACAGGCAGCTTCCATTGCAGCAGGAGTGAAACTATTTGCCAGCTGCCTGGGCTTCTCTCGGCTCCAGGCAACAACATATTTGCAACATTGTCTCAATTATAGAAGCCTCGGAGTTGAAGCCAACAGAAGGCTGTGTTACCTGCCTAGGCCTTGGCTTAAAGGAACAGTGTATCAATTATAGAAGATAAATAAACCCCAGAAACCTGCTTCCAGCCAACCTTGCTGGGACGTTGGGTCAATGGGAGCTGTGGGCAGCCTGAAAGCCTGAAAACAGCCCTCACCCCGTCACCTACACTGGCCACACCCTAATGTGGTGAGGGATCCCATTGGGGGGCTTGGCCAGCCTGCAAACAGCCATCAGCCCCTCACTCAGGCTGGCCAGGTACCCCAGTAGGGGCCCAAAACCTGAAGGGGTTGTGGGCAGCCTGAAAACGGCCCTCACCTCATCACCCAGGTTGGCCAGGCACGCCAGCAGGTGGACATCCCCAGAGGGGTCCCAGACTGCAAGAGGGCACAGGTCAGGCTGAGGGACCTCCCGAGTGCACAAAATTTTGTGCACCAAGCCCCTAGTTATTTTATATTATACTAGTGGCCAGGTGCATGAAATTTTGTGCACTGAGGGTAGGTGCCTCAGGCCAGCCTGTGCCCTTTTGTAGTCTGGGATCCCTTGGGGGAGTATGGCAGTCGGACATCCTTGGTGCTGCCACAGACGCAGTTGTCACCCCTATGGGCTTGCCAGCCGTCAGCTCAGCTTGTGGCTGAGTGGAGCTCCCACTGAGGGAGTGCATTGACCACCAAGGGGCAGCTCCTTCACTGAGCATCTGCTTCCTAGTGGTCAGTGGACAACATAGCAACTGGTCCACCAGTTGACTATATGTCCCCTGGTGATCAGTGCACATCTTAGAGAGCGGTTGAGTGGCCTTAGCATATCATTAGCATATTATACTTTGATTGGTTGAATGACTGACCAGGTGACCAAACATTTAGCATATTAGGCTTTTATTATATATGGTTATATTATATTATATTATATTATATTATATTATATTATATTATATTAATTTTATTATGTTATATTGTAATATACATAAAAATCCAGAGTCCGTAATGATTGACCAAAGGCTCTACTGAACTCAGCACTGACTGCTGAGGGGCTACAATTCAGGCCCAGAGAGAGATCTGGAGAGAGAGGCAGGGTCTGATCCACAGCCTCTGTGGCAGCTGTAGATCAGCTATTGCCTCTTTCTTTCTCTCTGGGCTTCGCCAGCAGCCGCACCTCTGTTTCTCTCCAGGCCCCCATGGGGGCTGCTGATCAGCCCCGCCTCTCTGATCATACCTGGAGATAGGACTGGAGACACTGATTAACATAGAAACCAACCAATCAGAACCAAATCTGAGTGAACTGTGAGTAGCCAATGGCTGCCTAGGAGGTGGAGATTTTGATGCTGACTGGCATAGAAACTGACCAATCAGAATCAAATTGGCTGGCAGAAGAGGGCAGTTGGGAGTGAGATCAGGCCATCAGGAGAGGGCATTTAGGGTTGATCAGGTAGGCAGAGACAGTTGGGGTCAAGATCAGGCTAGCAGGGGAAAGCAGCTGGGGGTGAGATCAGGCTGGCAGGGGAGGGCAATTAGGGGCAATGAGAAAGGCAGGCAGAGAGGTTAGGAGTGATCAGGCAGGCAGGCAGATGGGTGAGGTGCAATCAGGCAGGCAGGCAGGTATGTGAGTGGTTAGGAGCCAGCAGTCCCAGAGTGAAAGAGAGATGTCAGCCTATCGGTTTATGCCTGATCCCTGTGGGTGGGAATGGGCCTAAACCAGCAGTTAGACATCCCCCAAGAGGTCCCAGATTGGAGAGGGTCCAAGCTGGGCTGAGGCAACCCCCCCTCAATGCACAAATTTCGTGCACCTGGCCTCTAGCTATATTATATTATACTAGGGGCCCAGGGCTTGAAATTCATGCACTGGGGGGGGGGGAGGTTCCTCAGCCCAGCCTTCCCCCTTCATATATTGGGAACCCTCAGGGAGTGTCCCAGGCTACTCAGGGGAAGCCCCCAGGCCCATCACCCCACTGCTGCAGCCACTGCCAGTCACCGTAGCCACCAAGTTGTTTTCATCAACATAGACTCCAGTCCCTTCACCATGAAAAAAATGACAACTTTCTTCAGGCATTTTCAAGATGTGTCTTTCATAGGATATGATCTTTCTTTCTTTCTTTCTTTCTTTCTTTCTTTCTTTCTTTCTTTCTTTCTTTCCTCATCTGAGTATATGTTTGCATTGATTTTTAGAGAATGTGGAAAAGAAGGGAAAAACAGAGAGAAACATCAAAGTGAGAGGAACACTTTAATTGGTTGCCTCCTGCATATGACCAACCAGAAAGGAGCCTGCAACCTATGCACATGCCCTTGGTCAGAATTGAACCCACACCCTGCAGTCAGCAGGCTGAGGCATTATGCACTGAGTCAAACCAGCTAGGGCAGGATATGACATTTTTTAGCCCTCCAGAAGTGGACCTTCTTTTTTTTTTTTTTTCCCTCCAGGAGTGTGGTGGAAAAAACCTATAACACCTTTAGGGATTCTTATTACCCAAGTTACTAAGAATATTACCAGTGGCATATAGGGAGCTTAGCCAATGAGCAATTAGAAAATGTGTTTCCTCTGTAGTTCACTCTGATCATCAGCTCCACCCTTGCCCCTCCAATCCCAACTCCACTCCTGCCCAGGCCTGTAACCTCTGACCGAGGCTGCAGGCCTGGGAAGAAGACCCCAAAGCCCCTCCAATTGCAGGCTTCACAGAGCCCAGGCCTCTGCAATCACCAGCCCTGATCCTGCACCCTACCATTGCCAGCTCTGCATTTGCTCCACTGGCAGCCTTTGGGCAAGGCTGCAGGCCTGGGCAGGGGACCCTCAGCTCCCTCTGATCACCTGCATCCCTGCCTGGCTAAGAAGCCTGACCACTTCAGAGGCTGGGGTGCACCTGCCTGGGCGCTGCCTGCCTGGCTAACAGGCCTGACCGCTTCAGTGGTGGGGCTGAGCCTGCTTGAGTGCCACCATCTTGTGGCTATAGGGGTGGCCATCTTGTGGCTATGGGCACCACAATCTTTTGGCCATGGGGGCAGCCATCTTTGTGATGGTGTGACACCTGATGTGCATATTACTCTTTTATTAGATAGGATGTGGCTATGGGTACCTCTATCTTGTGGCTATGGAGGTGGCCATCTTTGTGATGGTGTAACACCTAATTTGCATATGACTCTTTTATTAGATAGGATTAATTAGCACCAGTTGCTGCTTAGTTGTACTCTTTTGATAATCACTGCCTTTATTTAAAATTTCCCCATTGATATACTGAAACTGCTACCTCATAAGAAACTTCAGAAATAAAATTGACAAAATAAATCATGAAAAGATATTTTACATAGAATTCAAAATAGTTATTTTTTTACCCTAGTTATGATTCTTAGCCTCATGGAAAAATACCCAGAGGACTACTTTGAATGTTATTTATTGGCATGTAGGAAAACACAGTGGCATGGTTTAGATTATCAGTAACTAGGGGTCCAGTGCACAAAAATTTGTGCACTCAAGGGGTCCCTCATCCAGACCTCTGCCCTCTCACAGTCTGGGACCCCTCAGGGGATGTCCACTTGCTGGAGTGCCTGCCCAGCCTGGGTGAGGGGCTGATGGCTGTTTGCAGTGAGGCTGGATGAGATTTATTTCACTTCTAAAGTTGAAACTTTGTTTCTTTAATTGGAGCCCAGGTCAGGTTGCCTCTGACAATCCAGGCTTCCAATGCTTCCTTGAGCCCAAGGCGGGAAGCAGGTAACTAAGGTTTGTTTACCTTCTATAATTGAAACTTTGTTGCCATGAGCAGAGGCTACAGGCTGCCTAGGCAGACAGGAACCTTAGCTTCCTCCATCGCTGTGGAAAGCCTCCTGCTTATTCCAGCTCAGGCTGCCCACAGCTCCCATTGACCCAACATCCCAGTGAGGCTGGCTGGAATCAGGTGTCTGGGGTTTATTTATCTTCTATAATTGAAACATTGTTGCTTTGAGCAGAGGCCCAGCTGGTCTAATGGAAGTCTCGTGTTTATTCCAGCTCTGTGGCTGCTGGCCTCCATCTTGGCTGGGTTAATTTGCATACAGCCACTCTGTTTGGCTGGTGGGTGTGGTTTGGCTGTTGGGCGTGGCTTAGGTGTCTCGGAGTGAGGGTCAATTTGCATATTGCTCTTTTATTAGATTAGATATCAAAATGGGCCTATATTTATAATATGATGGTGTTTAAAAGGCCTTATTA
Source organism: Murina feae (assembly GCA_004026665.1). Taxonomy (NCBI): domain Eukaryota; kingdom Metazoa; phylum Chordata; class Mammalia; order Chiroptera; family Vespertilionidae; genus Murina; species Murina feae. Next base: position 6,195 of record PVJC01021492.1, read on the forward strand.
GTGTCATATTCTGAATTATTGTGCTCTGATATAAATTTAAAGAAGCATATGGCTAATTACACAGAGAAGCCTGTTCCTACATGAGGATGTCACTATATCACAGCTTTGGAATTGACTGTTATTTAAATGTTAAAGGGCAACTAATCATATAAAGAAGAGTGTGGCTTGCTTCAAACACAGACTCTCTGAGTAGCTCTGTGACCTTCTGAAATTTAGTTCAGCTCTATGAACATAATTCTGGTCCCTGGTCATTAAAAATGGGGATAGTCATGATACCTTTCTGAGAATTGTTTCTTCCTTAGAGCCTTCATATTTTCTGCCACAGAAGAAAAGCTGCTTTATCTAAGTTCTCCTTTATCTAATATCATAATAAGCACACTGTTTTCCATCCTGTTTTAATTTCTTGTTCCTGTCATTGAGGCTTATTTTTTCTTGTCTCTCATAGCTACTAATTCTTAATCATTAGACTTTTCAACCAGATCTTCTTAAGTCAGTCTCCTGGACATGGGGTGTGTTCTGCAGTTAAATCTGATCATTTCCAGAAATCTCCAGAAGAGGGATCGGATTGCAGCCTGTGTTGGAACACAGCCACGCCCATTTGTTCATTTCTTGCCTATGGCTGCTCTCACTACAGAAGTAGATTTGTGATCCTCAAAGCAATAAGTGATTGATAGCTGGCCCTTTACAGAATAAGTTTGTGTACCTGCGACCTAGACGATGGAGTGATAGTTTATGGATTATTTTAAGCGAAGCATGTCTTTATGGTATAAAGAGGAAGAACCTAAACACTGCATTCCATTCTGTAACTACAAAGCCTCTACCTTTCTAAGTCATTAAAAATCATTAGGTAGACAGTTGGGAGGGCTAGATATTTTTTTTAAAGCTTTCATTGATCAAACTAAGCTCACTACTCCTGGATTTTCTGGCATTAAACTCACATGCCCTCTTGCTACTCTAAAATAGTCATTAAATGGTGACTATTATAGTAAGAACATGTAGAACAATGATTGGACCACATTTTAATTCCCATGAGGAATTTTTTTTCTATTGTTAAAATCATTCACAAATGATATCTATTCTCCATTCCCGATACACAAAGATCTGAATTCCCACTTGGGTGAAGAAATCTTTAGCTAATAGCTCAAGTTTCTTAAGATTTTTATGTTTCTTGCACTTAATGTGTATTTAATTCTGAAAATAAAAAGAAACTGCGGTTTCTCTTCTTGTAAATACAGCACTGTTAGTGACTGCTAAAACCAGTGAAAGACTCATTAAATAGATACATTTATTCATTGAGATATTATGCTCCTGTGGTTATGCACATGGAATAAATCAGGCTGAGCAGTCATGCTCTCCCTCAGGACCTCCAATTGGGTTGAAATATCTTTCTGCCTGAAGTCATATGGTTTAGAACCTAATCAAAATGTGTGGCTTAGGATCCCAGAGCATTTTTGACAGTCTAGGGAACAAATAGGAATGAAAAAGTGAGTCTCTGGGTAATTTTTTTGTCAATGTGTTTTTCAGATACTGACAATAATGAAAGGAGGATATAGCTCATTTTAATTTCCACTAAATCAAGTATAGCTTCTATATATCATGTTCATGCCTCAGTATGTATGATTTGTAAAGATAACCTAAGATATGGAAATGAAAAGAGAGAAAATTTTAATTCATAAAGAAACATTTATAAAATCATTTATTTGGAGGTGACTTTTGTGACTTCTACACTTGTAAGTTTTAACATTTTTACATCCTACTTTCTCTTAGATACATACTGTTTCTTTGTTTCTGAGCATATAAAAGCATATTTTCTAAAAAGAAACTAACAATTTTTTAAATGGTAATAAAAGGCCTTCCATAACTAGATAAAAGAAAGATAGAGAATTTGTGAATGATATCTATGGTGCCTGGCACGACAAGCATTCTATCATAAAACATCACTATTTTGGTTATGTAATGCTGTGTATAGAAAACATCCAAAACTCAGTAGTTAAAACGGCAAGAATATTTTGAATACATATAATTTTATAGGTCAGGAGTTTGGGCAGAATGTGAAAGAGGTCCTTCTCATACCCCCAGCATAACCTTCATTGGTTTTCAGCTGAGGTGGTTCATGTGGATGTAGATAGCTGAGATGGTTTGACTGTGTCCCAACTTCTATAGCCGAGATAGGAAAGCTCAAGAGGGTTGCGTCATTTATACCGCGGTGACTGGGCTGGAATATGTGGAACACAGAAGTTAGACATCTGTCTTACCGTTCAGGCATCTGCACCTGGTTAAAGTTGGCTTCCTCACAGCAGGTATTCTCAAGATACTTTTCCCATAACAACTGGCTTCTCTCTGGGTCTTCTAAGAGGCACAGGTGGACACTGAAAGACTTTTTCCATCTCAGAAATTACTTTCATGATATTTTATTTATCAAACAATGTGCTAAGACCAGTTGGAGTTCAAGCCGGGGTGGGTGGGGGTGGTGGTGGTGGTGGTAGTGGTGGTGGTTTTAATGGTATGGACATAATACACTTGCACAGTGCAAAGGAATTGATGATGATTGATAGTAGCCATGCTGTGCTTTTATTCTCACCTTTATCATTCCTCCAGTGACAACAAATGAATCCAATAATATGAAGTAGGGGAAGGAACAGGGATCTAGCAGTAGGGGGCCATAGACTGTGTTTGCTTCCTGAAGGACTGAAATACCTCACCACGTCACTTTGATCTCCACTTCCTTACTTTGGTATGTAAATGATATGGCACCTGATTGATACTAACTAAACTGAAATTGCTATTATTTATTTCTTAGGTTTAACAGTGTCATTCTACTTTCACAGAAACAATTAGGTTGAGCACATTCCTTTCTCACATATTACTTATCTTTCTGTTCTTTAAGCACATGTAGCAATTCTTTGAAAAACTGCTTAGAAGCATGAGTTCTTTTCTCTTAAAACAAGTGTTTCAAATATGCTCTTTTTTGTGCACTTGTAAGCAGAAGAGGTCTTTCTGTGTATGGCTTACAGGTGTTAAGTTATTGAAGAATCCTTATGTTGTTTGATGAATTAAAGGAAGATTTTCAGTCCTGGTCACTGGGATGTATGTAGCCCAATGCTAAGGAACAGCTGCTATGTGCTGTGATACCACAAGTATGTCACAAAACACATAGTGGGGGTCAGTCACAATAAAAAGGAAAGTTTCAGAATCCGGAACAAAACAGGTAACAGATGTTCCAGTCAAATGGTCAAACTAAAATATGTATTATAACTGGCATTTGAGGCAGAAAATAAACAGGATTTATACCCTACATAGGGTTTTAATTACTCTGCATTAAGAAAAATTTCATTGCTAAGCTTAGTATGCTTATTCAAAGGGGGTATCATCATTCCAAAGAGCATCGATGTTACATGGTGAATCTCATTGTGATGGTTTGTTTGACAGTACTGATTTTACTCTATTTGACAGAAATAAAGCCCTTGTATAAATTAATACAGAATCTTATATTTTTATGCCTAACTTGTAGATTAATTAATGTAGTATTGAGTTATGATTTTAATATCAATATTTTAACTTTAAATTCATATTGAAATAAAATTTTTGCTAGAGGCCTAGTGCATGAAATTTGTGCATTTTTGGGGGGTGTCTCTCAGCTTGGCCTGTGCCCTCTTCACAGTCCAGGAGCCCTTGAGGGATGTCTGATTGATAGCTCCCTGCAGGAGTGGGCCTAGGCATCAATCAGACATCCTTACTGTTGCTGTGGAGGCAGAAGAAGTTCCCACCAACCGCCGCTGTGCTCACCAGCCCTGAGCCCAGCTTCTGGCTGAGTGGCACTTCCTCTGGCAACTGCCAATCTTGCATTGAGCGCCTCCCCCCTTGTGGTCACTGCCCATCATAGCAGCCAGTTGTTCTGCTGTTCAGTCAATTTGCATATTAGCATTTTATTATATAGGATATTTTCCAGGTGTTCAGGATAATGATTTAATATCACAATAAGTCTAGTTAATATTGATTGCCACACCAAGTCCAACTTTTTTTCTTGTGATGAGAACTTTTAAGATCTACTCCCTTAGCAACTTTCAAATACATAATACAGTAATATTAACTACTAGAGACCCAGTGCATGAAATTTGTGCACAGTGGGGGGGATCCCTCAGCCCAGCCTGCACCCTCTCCAATTTGGGACTCTTTGGGGAATGTCTGACTGCCGGTTTAGGCCTGATCTCTAAACTGGCAGTTGGACATCCCTCTCACAATCCAGGACCACTGGCTTCTAACTGCTCATCTGCTGCTGCCCTGATCACCCTAACTTCTCTCCCCTGATAGCTTGATCCCCCTAACTGCTCTCCCCTGCTTGCCTGATTGCCCCCTAATTGTTCCCACCTGCTTGCCTGATTGCCCCTAACTACCTCTGCCTCAGCTCTTGCCACCATGGCTTTGTCCAGAAGGATGTCCGGAAGATGTCTGGTCTAATTAGCATATTACATTACATTCCTAGGAATTCTTTATTTTACCTTTTGTACCTTTTGACTCCCTTTACCCATTTTGCCCACCACCCCAACCCCTGCCTCTGACAACTGCCAATCTGTTCTCTGTATCTATGAGGTCCTTGTTTTTGTGTTTTAGATTTCACATATTAAATGTCACAAATTCCTATGTAATGTAGTATCTTATCAGATATAATTATTTCATTTAGTATTTGATTGCTATTATCTATAATTTAGAAAATTTAGTTCTCTCCTTTACATTTTAAAATATGCACATGTAAAGCTCATAAAGAATCAGAGAGAATTCACAAAAGAAATAATACTTTAAAATAGTGAATATATTTGTTCTTTTAGCTTTGAACCATACCTTAAAATGCAAAATTTATTGGACATTGCAAGACTTAACAGCATGACTAAACACTCTTATTCAAAAGCATGAGAAAAATGAGAAAAGGAGGATGAAAATTAGTTAATACAGAAGCATGAAATAGAAATTTCATTTATTTCACTGACCTGAAGAAAATTATATATATATATATATATATATATATATATATATATATATATATATATGCTTTTTTAAGCTCCATGGCAAAATGCCATATCCCAGCTGCCTCTCATTAGGTAACCTGGTGACATCCTTTGTAAATTGGGTTAACCCTCAGGATAACTTTGACTCCTCCTTACTTGGGAACTCATTTTGAATGCTATTGCTCTGGCTGTAGCTGTCTTTTTCCATATAAAAACTAGCATTGATGATAATTGCCTAGTCTTTACACTGCTTAGTTTTTCAAGGAGTCTTTGACACACTACCTCTGTAGTGTTTTCCCCAGCCGTCATTTACAGGGACTACCTCACAACTCATAAATAATTGGACTTAATTGCAGGTGCACTTAGACCTTTACCATAGCAAAACAAGAGGCCAGAAACTAATCGTGCCACAATTATTACAGAATGTCATAGCCACATCACTGTATCAAGAAAAGAAATGAACTGACAAAAGGAAATGTGCTTTTAAAATGTTTTTCTCATCCAACTCATTGTAATAAATCTCTCCTCTTTGTTCCCTGTAATGAAACCTTATCTTCTCAGAGTAGCTGCTTATTAACTGCTACTCTCTGTGCCCTATGTTATAAAAACATGGATCAAATCTTCTACAATTGGATAAAGTATTTCATCCTTTATTAGCTTCTCTCTTCCATAGACAAAGTACAGCTGGTAAGGATGTCATTCTTGTTCTTTGAAACAAGTAGATTAGTCCATTTTCTCCTGGGGTTTGGCAAAGTTCTTCAATAGACGTGACTGGCAGAGAAAGGGCTGTAGACACGGGCCCTGGGGAATAGATTGCTGACTTGATAAATCTTTGGGTCACAAAAGGTCATCTCTTGATGTCTGGAAGAAAGATTGACTTACTAATAAATACCAGCAAGAGATCTTACTGCAGTGTAAAATAGCAGAGAGAAAACAATCTAATATTGAAAGAGCATCTGCATGCTGGCAACACCAAAACACAAACACAGGTAAACTATTTGCAGTTTTAAGTTTACTGTGAATTGTTTTTAAAATTTAAAGTTCTTGTTGCAGGAAAGCTTTTCTTGGCTCTTTAGATTACCAATGGCTGTGTAGAAAATATAAAATAGGCAGTCATAAACAGAAGTAATTATGGACACATCCTGGAAATGCTACTTTGAAATGTAGAGGTAAAAAATACTTGAAATCACAAGGTGCTTCATTAAAGCTGCTAGAAATCAAAAATTACATACACTGTTGAGATTAAACTACTTATTAATTAATTCATAATCCTCACTATAAAACTTGATTATATTTTCAACCTGAAAGAGAACAGTATTAACTGAGATTAAAAAACAAAACAAGGTGATACAACCAGTTACTCCCATTAGAACCACATCCCCACGTTAACTATTCCTAAATTTAGGGAAAAAATTATGTTTATTCCTTCAATTAGCCTTTTTTAAATCTAGAAATTGAAATATTCTGAGTATATCCTTACAGTGTTTTATCTGCTATCAGCAAAAATGCCGGCAATATTGCCAGTGAGCCATTTCTTTTGTTTATTTCTATTTCTATTTTTTAATACTCTATCTCACTTCCCTCTAATGTCAAGATTCCTTCCTTTATCCCTAGTGGATTAATTTCACATAAGCCCTCTGTGGAAATTGTGCCTGTCAGTACTCTACATTTTGGTAATTCTTCGTCTCAAAGAACAAAAGAGTTGCATGAATTGATATTCTAAAAGAAGAGCTTTGCTGTAAAAGGAAGCAAATCCCAGCTACTGACTAAGGCAAGCCTCTGCCACAATGACCCAAACCCAATGTCAACTTTCCAAAAGTTTTATGCCTACTTTAATATCACACACACACACACACACACACACACACTTGCTAGATCGTGGTGGTTGGCTAGAATTCCAAGATAAGACTTTGTTTCTAGTATTTTATAAATTGAATATTTGGATGTATGCTCAACTGGGATTATGTATTTGTGGGGCTGTAAATTGTCTTGAAATGTGGGCAACAGAGGATCTGAATAGAGAACCAGAATGTAGGACTAGAATTTCATGAAGGACTCCTGAGATCATGTAACAATAGGAAGAACATCTGTAATTTTTGTTACACCCTTTAAGTGCATCATCTGTAATCCTGCACAGCCCTGAACATATATTATTACTTCAGTTTCATGGTGATATCCAAAACTTTCCAATCACTTGCCCTGGGTCACAAATAGTTTCACTGAAGTGCTTGGGCCTTCATTATATATCCATCTGACATTAATACCAAATGATTGACCAATCCAAAGGTGACATAGTCACACATTTGTGAAATAATATAGAAAATGCTAATGAGACAATATGATTATGAAAAAAGAGGCTAGGATTTCTTGTGTGGGACTGAGGGATTAATGAGTTACAAAATTCTTTGTCCAAATTGTTACTTATAAATTGCTACTTGCAAGAGTGGGAAGATCCTCAGAGGATGATTGTTGCTATTAGATTGAGTTTCTGAAGTTTAACTGAAAATACTCAATATGTTCTGTGCCTTTAGGGATAACTAGAAACTGGATCTGGATGATAAAAGAGACCTCCATTCAAGAATGACTTGAAATGAGTAAATGGGACTCACATATAGACTGCCTCTCAGAAAACAACTCATCTAAGCATTTCATTTTACACAATGAAAATGAAGCTCCAGAATTATAGCAGTCTTTGCCTGTCATTGTATACAGACTCTTCCTAGGACACCTCATTCCCTATCGAGTATACATTCTCCATTTCACTGGCAATTTCTCATTGGTAATTGCAAATAGGTGTCTGCAACTTGTAAAATGTCCCTAACCAGTAAATGTGAATCAGATATCTTTAGAGAAGAACCCTTGAGCATTCAGAAAACCTCTTGCCCATAGCCTCGTTTCTAGTAAAGCTTTCCAGAAGCAACTCAGAAAGGTCACTGCACTCTGCATGGTGCCCTCAGGAGACTGCTCACACTGAAAGGGACCAGGCATCAGTGTCAGGGCACTAGACCGAGTCAGTTTCAAGAGCAGGGCTGGTTAACAGGAGAGGTGTGTTCTGAATCATGATTCGCAGTTTCAGTTAACACCTCCTCTGGGAGTTTGAACATGAGGTCTGAAGGGGATGAAATTGCCTTTAGTGGTGCTTGATTCTTCTGTGAAATTAAAAAGCGGTAGAAGCAGTGACTAGAGGAACTCAATCACCAAATAGCAGAGAACTGAGAAAGGACTAAGACTCCTGCGAAGAAAGCAGACAAAAAAACTAGAAGATGACAAGAAGGGCATTTCTTCTGAGGTCCTACCTATGAGGTTAAGAAATTTTTCTGTTTATACTTAATCCCAAATATCAATAAATACAGCATTGAATGAGATAACCTGATCATATCTCTGCCACTGGCAGCTTTGCCTGTGGACGTAGGATTTTAGAGAGAATGGGGACAGTCCACATAGCATTCTTAGTGGGAAGTAGCACAGTGGTTACTTCCTAGAAAACACCAATGCTTCATTATTATTATTGTTATCCTATATAATAAAAGGATAATATGCAAATTGACCCTAACAACAGAATGACTGAGAATGACTGATCACTATAACACACACTGACCACCAGGGGGCAGATGCTCAATGGAGGAGCTGCCCCCTGGTGGTCAGTGTACTCCCACAGGTGGTGCTCTGCTCAGCTATAAGCCAGGCTGATGGCTGCCAGTACAACGGTGGTGGTGAGAGCCTCTCTTGCCTCCTTAGCAGCGCTAAGGATATCCAACTGCAGCTTAGGCCTGTTCCTGCTGGCAAGTGGACATCCCCCGAGAGCTCACAGGCTGCCAGAGGGATGTCTGACTGCCAGCTTAGGCCCAATCACCTGGGTAGCAGGCCTAAGCCAGCAGGTGGACACCCCCTGAGGGGTCCTAGACTGTGAGAGGTCACAGGCCTGTTGAGGGACCCCTGCTGAGTGCACAAATTTTTGTGCACCAGGCCTCTAGTTATTATTATAATAGAGGCCCTGTGCACAAAATTTTTGCCTTGGGGTGTATCTCTCAGCCCAGCTTGAACCCTCTCCAATCTGGAATACTCCTCTCACAATCCAGGACTGCTGGTTTCCAACTGCTCGCTTGCCTGTCTGCCGGATTGCCCCTAACCACTTCTGCCTGCCAGTCTGATCATCCCCTAACCATTCCCCAGTAAGCCTGATTAATGCCTAACTGTTCTCCTGCCTGCTTGATTGCCCCCAATTTTCCTCCATTCCTGGCCCTATTTCCCTCTACTACCCTACTCTGCATAACCGGTCATCCTCAACTGCCTTCCCCTGCTGGCCATCTTGTGGTGGCCATCTTTGACCACATGGGGGTAGCCATCTTGTGTGTTGGAGTGATGGTTAATTTGCATACTGGTCATGACAAATTAGCATATCCAGTCATGACTGTGAGGGCGTAATGACCAATTTGCATATTACTCTTTTATTAGTATAGATTTTCTCTTTCACTAGGGGTCCGGTGCATGAAATTCGTGCACTCGGGGGGGGGGGGGAATGTGTTCCTCAGCCCAGCCTGCCCCCTCTCACATATTGGGAGCCCTCAGGGGATGTCCTACTGATGGCTTAGGCTTGCTCCCTGATCCCCTCCGGGAGCAGGCCTAAGCCGAAGTCTGGCCTCCCTTTGTGTGATGCGACCAGTCTAATCAGGGGAAGCTACCAGTCCCATCACCCTCACTACTATAGCCACTGCCAGCCACCAGAGCCACCAAGGTGTTTTCATCAACATAGACTCCAGTCCCTTCAACATGAAGAAATAAAAACTTTCTTTAGGCATTTTCAAGATGTGTCTTTCATAGGATATGACCTCCCTTTCTTTCTTTCTTTCTTTCTTTCTTTCTTTCTTTCTTTCTTTCTTTCTTTCTTTCTTTCTTTCTTTCTTTTCTTATCCTCACCTGAGAATATGTTTCCATTGATTTTTAGAGAATGTGGAAGAGAAGTGAAAAACAGAGAGAAACATCAAAGTGAGAAGAACACTTTGATTGGTTGCCTCCTTCATGAGTCCTGACCTGGGCCCTGGCCAGAGAGGAATCTGCAACCTAGGTACATACCCTTGGTCATAATTGAACCCACATCCTGCAGTCAGCAGGCTGAGGCATTATGCACTGAGCCAAACCTGCTAGGGCAGGATATGACATTTCTTAGCCCTCCAGCAATGGACCTTCATTTTTTTTCTCTAGGAGTGTGGTGGAAAAACCCTAGATAACCTTTTTGGATTCTTATTACCCAAGTTACTAAGAATATTATCAGTGGCATACGGGGAGCTTAGCCAATGAGCGTTAAGAAAAAGTGTTTCCTCTGTAATTCACTCCAATCACCAGCTCCACTCCTGCTGTTCCTCCAATCCTAGCTCCCCCCCTGCCCAGGCCTGTAGCCTCTGCCTGAGGCTGCAGGCCTGGGCAGAGGACCCCCAAGCCCCTCCAATCACCAGCTTCACAGAGCCCAGGCCTCTGCGATCACTGGCTCTGATCCTGCCCCCTGCCATCACCGGCTCTGCCCTTGCCCTACTGGCAGTGTCTGGCCAAAGCTGCTTAGAAATTTGTTAGCAAATAACAATGGTGTATGTTCCATTTCAAACAATATTTTTTGCACAACAGAATGTGATTTATATGGCCTGTATGCATATTGCATAATTCTATAATAGATTAGTGAAAAATACATTAAATTTATTTCTAACATATTATAATTAAAAATGTAAATATCACAATTAATAATAGAAGGCACAGGCATGTTGTTACTTTTCAAATAAGAATTAATTTAAATATATTCATGCACTATAAACTGTTGCTTGGTTTCTGCTTAGAGTAATTAGGCAACCATGAAATTAAAGGGAATAATTTGATTACATTTCCCATCACATTGTAATTGTTTTTAGTTGGAATAGAAGCAGTAGCAGATAATTAAGTCTTATATTTTCTCTTTCTACTGATTTATTATGATTTTTCAGAACACAATTTATTTTTATAGCTAAACTTACATGACTAATTCCACATACCTGTTATTTTATTTTAAATACAGCTTGAAAATAATCAAATCTCTCTATCTATAGATTTCTGCTAATTATATGTTTTCCATTTAATTTTTAAAGGGTGCAAAAAGAGCTTTGCTAATGCCTCACCTCATTTTAAGTCTAGACTCAATTTTCACCTTCCCAGTGAGGCCTACCAATGCCAGCATAGTGAATAATGTGACCAGCCCCCAGCCCCACCAACAGCATTCCAACATCCCTTGCCCTAATTTGTGGTTTTGTTTTCTGTTTTTCCCCCCTTAAAACATACTATATGACTTACTGGTCATTATCTATCTCCCTCCTAGCAAGCTCCTGGACAGATATCTCTGTCTTGTCATGAATATATCTCAGCCTCATTTAACAGTATTTATTTAATGAATAAAAATATCTGATAATAATGTTCATTGTGTTGTAGGCAACAGGGATGGACACCAGGTGTCCAACCCATGGTGGCAGACCAAACCTGGGTTCAGCAACATCGGTACTTGGGTTCTCATGAGGAAAGATTTCAGAACAAGACCCAAAGTATAAAGGACATTTATTGGGTAAATTACAGAGGCAGAAAAAGTAATTCCTAGAATAAATGGGCTTAAGAAACAAGTTATAGCGGTAAAAAAAGAGCCATTGGAAATTGGGAGTGAGGAAGTTAATGCTAATGTGCCTGGGGGTGAGGGGAGGAGGAAAAAGGAAAAAGGAAAAGCATGGGCATGCTCCCAGCAAGGAGAGCACACTGGGACCTCCATCTTAAGCGTTTTAAGGATGGAGGTTTTAGGGAAGGTCCCTGGGGAAGTCAATAGACTATTCAGCAGTTTTTCAGGTGTGTACTTTCAGGTTGTGGTCTCCACTGATTGATTTGCCTGCAACAAGGGATCATTATCCAGTGCAGCTGGTCTTGAGATTAGCCAGTGGCTGGTCTTGTTGCTTATATGGGCCTAGAGCTGAAATTCAACTGAGGATTAGATGTTATTTCTAGAGAAGAAAGGTCAGGATGTCCAAACTGTATGACCAGCAATATGCTGGGGGAGGAAAAGTCACCCTGTGGGTGAGGTCCCACCATACAATTAGTTGTCCTTTGCTAGACACCTTGGGTTTTCCCACCCTGGCCCATTGTCCCTGTTCTGCTCATATCTGTCTAACTGCCTACAACAATTGGATTGCATCCTTTTAAAAATGTATTACTAGTGGCCCAGAGTATGAAATTTGCCCCTCAGCCCAGCCTGCACCTTCTCCAATCTGGGATCCCTCGAGGGATGTCTGACTGTTGGACATCCCTCTCACAGTCTGGTTTGCTGGCTCCTAACTGCTCACCTGCCTACCTGCCTGATTGCCCCTAACCACTCTGCATGCTGGCCTGCTCACCCCCAACTGCCCACCCTATCTCACCAGCCTGATCACCCACAACTGCCATACTATACTGGCCTGATCACCCACAAACTGCCCTCCTCTCTTGCCCCCTAACCACCTCTACCTTGGCCCTGCCACCATGGCTTTGTCCAGAATAATATCTGGAAGGTACCCCAGTCTAATTAGCATATTACCCTTTTATTAGTATAGATAGAAGCCTGGTGCATGGTGGGGGGCAGGTGGGTTTGCCCTGGAGGGTGTCACAGATCAGGGTGAGGGTTCCCTTGGGGGGCAGGTCAGCCTGGGCAAGGGGCCTGTGATGGTTTGCAGGCTGGCCATGCCCTCATTGGAATGGGGGTCTGCATTGGGGATGGTGCAGGCCTGGGCAAGGGGTTGGGGCAGTTTGAAAGCCAGCCATGCCCCCATGGGGGTGAGGGTCCCCACTGAGGATATGTGGGGCAGCCTGGGTGGAGGGCTGTTTACAGGCTGGCCACACCCACCAGCAGAGACCCTCACTCCATAAGAGCATGGCCAGCCTGGGTAAAGGGCTGAAAGTCATTTGCAGGCCCCTCCCTCGGCAGCTGGCTTGGATGACTGTGACCCAAGCCACCCGTGCCCCTGGGCTGGCTCCATGTCCTCCACTCACAGGCCCCTCCTTTGGCAGCCAACCTGGGCAGGAGGAAAGCTTGGCTTCCTCTGTTGCCAGGGGTGACTCAGCCTCCCGCTCACTCTGGCTGGCCCTGTGGTTGCCACCATCTGTTTTCTGCTAATTTGCATACTCACTCCTGATTGGTGGGTGTCGTGAAGGTATGGTCAATTTGCATCTTTCTCTTTTATTAGTGTAGATGTTAGGACAATCACATATAATACATTCAGAGCACTATTGTGAACATAGTATATATTTTAAACTTCTTTAGAAAAATGGCTGCTCTTTTTTTTTTTACTTCTCACCTGAGGATATGTTTGCTGATTTTAGAGAGAGAAAAAAAGAGAGAATCATTGATGTAAGAGAGAAATATCAATCAGTTGCTTCACATATGTGCCTTTACCAGCGATTGAACCCACAGTCTAGGTCTGTGGCCCGACTTAGATGGGAACCCACAATCTTTTGGTGCATGGGATGATGCTCCAAACAACTGAGCCACTCAGCCAGGATGAAAATGGATGATTCTTAAGCTAAAATTCTGTAAGCCAATCCTGGTCAAATTGAGGAAGAAAAATAATCATAAAGGTCATTTTAGAAGCAGCATTTTAAACGGGATCTATTTATTAATGCTCAAATGTTAATTTCAAATTTCATTAAGGAAAAAGTAAGATAGAATGCTTAAGAAATGCAGCCTCATTAATTTGTTGATAATTTTAATGGAAGGATAGCTATTAATATTAAAAGTATGCCATGATAAGGAGTCCAGAAAGTAGCTGAGTTTTCAAAACTATCTCTCCAGGCACTGGTGACACAGATGGTAAATTTGGAAAGCCAAATAATAATAGTATTCTTTATATTTGCTCATCTAGCTGGGTGTAGAATTTCACCCCATCAATAAAAAGGTTATTTACAGTAAAATGAATTGCATTTAATGATTGTACAGAAATAATCAGGAGCTTTGTCCTGTTTGAGGGGGAAGAGGAAATAGGGTGATGTGAGTGTATGTGTATGTATGTGTGTGTGTATGTGTGTAAATAAGTGTGCATGTGTGTCTGCATACATACAGTATTGAATTTATACTTGGTAAAGAATTTATAATCTGCCTATGACTCAATCTGACACCTTTAGAGGTGAAAATTTCCAGTTCTATCTCAGGGAAAATCCTCTTCTATTCTTTTTTTAAATTACTATTTTTATTTATTTATTTATTTTTATTGTCTAAAGTTTCACATATGTCTCTCCCCACTCCAAACATTACCACCCTTGGCATGTCCCCACCAGCCCAGTGTCTGTGTTCATTGGTTATGCTAATATGCATAAATTCAAGTCCTTTGGTTACTCTCTAATCACCCCTTCCCTACCAGTTGTCTCTAGATTGATCTCTTCTTGCTCATCAAATTATGGTGATCATTATATCCCACATATGAGTGAGATCATGTGATATTTATCTTTCTCCGATGGGCTTATTTCACTTAGCATAATCTTCTCCTGTTCCACCCATGTTATTGCAAATGTTAAAAGTTTCTTCTTTTTTATAACAGCGTAGTATTCCATTGTGTAAATGTACCACAGTTTTTTAATCCACTCATCTGCTGATGGGCACTTAGGCTGTTTCCAAATATTAGCTATTATAAATTGTGCTGCTATGAACATAGGGGTGTATATATCCTTTATGATTGGTGTTTCTGGTTTCTTGGGATATAGTTCTAGGAATGGGATTACTGGGTCAAATGGGAGTTCTATTTTTATCTCTTTGAGGAAACTTCATACTATCTTCCATAGTGGCTGCACCAGTCTGCATTCCTATCAGCAGTGAAAGAGGGTTCCTTTTTCTCCACATCTTCACCAGCACTTGTCCTTTGTTGATTTGTTAATGATAGCCATTCTGATAGGTGTGAAATGGTATCTCATTGTTGTTTTGATTTGCTTCTCTCTGATGATTAGTGACTTTGAGCATGTTTTCATATGTCTCTGGGCCTTCCTTATGTCCTCTTTCAAAAACTGTCTATTTACATCCTTTGACCATGTTTTGATTGGATCCTTTATATTCTTTTTGTTAAGTTGTATGAATTCTCTGTATATTTTGTAGATTAAGCCCTTATCAGAAATATCATTGGCATATATGTTCCCCTTTGCAATGGGCTTTCTTGTGTTTTTTTTGTTGATTGTTTCTTTTGCTGTGCAGAAGCTTTTTATTTTGATGTAGTCCTGTTTATTTATTTTCTTCTTAGTCTCCATTGTCCTAGGAGCTCTGTCTGTAAAGATATTGCTGTGACATATGCCTGCTGTTTTGCTGCCTATGGAGTCTTGTAGGATTTTTATGGTTTCTTATCTTAGATTTAAGTCCTTTATCCATTTTCAGTTTGTTTTTGTGTATGGTGTAAGTTTGTGATCTAGTTTCATTTTTTTTTGGATGTATCTAACCAAATTTCCCAGCACCATTTATTAAATGGTGTGCTCTTGCCTCCTTTGTCAAATATTAATTGAGCATAATGGCTTCGGTCTATTTCTGGGTTCTCTGTCCTATATTCTGTTCTTGTGCCAGTACCAGGCAGTTTTGAGGACCATGGCTTGATAATATACCAAGCTTGATATCTGGTATTGTGATCCCTCCAACTTTATTCTTCTTTCTCATGATTGCTGTGACTATCTGGGGGTCTTTTTTTATTCCAGATGAATTTTTGGAGAGTTTGTTCTAAATATTTGAAGGACGCCATCAGTATTTTAATGGAGATTGCATTGAAACTGTAGATTGCTTTGGGTAATATGGACATTTTAATGATGTTGATTCTACCAATCCATGAACATGGGATGTTCTTCCATTTGTTTGTCTTCTTCTATCTCTCTTTTCAATGTCCTGAAGTTTTTCAAATATAGGTCTCTTACGTCCTTTGTTAAGTTTATTCCTAGGTATCTTAATTTTTTTGATGCAATAGTAAATGGAATTATTTTTTTCATTTCTCTTTCTGTGAGTTCATTATTGGTGTATAAAAAGGCCATAGATTTCTGGGTGTTAATTTTGTATCCTGCTACATTCCCAAATTCATTTATTAGGTCTAATAGTTCTCTGATGGAGTCTTTGGTGTTTTCTAGGTATTGTATCATGTCGTTTGCAAATAAGGACAGTTTTACTTCTTTTTTTCCAATTTGAATGCCTTTTATTTATTCTTCTTGTCTGACTGCTATAGATAGCACTTCCAGTACTACATGAAACAAGATGTCTGGATCCTCTTAGGGGAAATGAGTTTAGTTTTTGCCCATTGAATATGATATTGGCAGTAGGTTTGTCATATACGGCTTTTCTTATGTTAAGGTTTGATTCATCTATTCCCATTTTGATGAGAGTTTTTATCAAGAAAGGGTGTTGGATTTTGTCAAATGTTTTTTCTGCATCTATTGATATGATTATGTGATTTTTGTCTCTCAGTTTGTTTATGTGATGTATCAGATTTATTGATTTGCAGATATTGTATTATTCTTGCATCCCAGAATAAATCCCATTTGGTCATGGTGTATGATCATTCTAATGTAATGCTGAATCTGATTTGCTAGAATTTTGTTGAGAATTTTAGCATCTGTGTTCATCAGGGATATTGACCTGTAGTTCTCTCTCTCTCTCTCTCTCTCTCTCTCTCTCTCTCTCTCTCTCTCTGATTTCTTTATCTGGTTTTGGGATTAGGGTAATGCTGGCTTCATAGAAAAAGCTTGGAAGTGTGCCTTTATTTTGAATTTTTTGGAATAATCTGAGGAGAATAGGTTTTAGTTCTTCTTTGAATGCTCGGTAGAACTCCCTTGTAAAGTCATCCAGACCAGGGCTTTTGTTTGCTGGAAGATTTTTTGATTGCTGCTTCAATCTCGTTGGTAGTTATTGGCCTATTCAGGTTTTTTTATTTTTCTTGGTTGAGTTTTGAAAGCTTGTAGTTTTCTTAGAATTCATCCATTTCATCCAGGTTGTCCATTTTGTTGGAATAGAGTTGTTCATAGTATTTTTTCATATAATCATTTGTATTTCTGTGGGATCAGTTGTTACTTCACCTCTTTTATTTCTGATTTTGTTTATTTGAGTCCTCTCTCTTTGCTTCTTAGTGAGCCTGGCTAGAGGTTCATCAATCTTGTTTATCCTTTCAAAGAACCAGCTCTTGGTTTTGTTGATTTTTGTATTGTTTTTTTTAGTCTCTCTGTCATTTATCTCCACTATGATCTTTATTAATTCCTTCCTTCTGTTTATGCTGGGCTTTTCTTGTTGCTCTCTTTCTAACTTTTTGAGCTGTAGGGTTAGATAATTTATTACCATTATTTCTTGTTTTATGCAGTAGGCCTGTGAAGCTATGAACTTCCCTCTCAAGACTGCTTTCTGTGTGTCCCATAGATTTTGGATTGCTGTGTTTTCATTGTCATTTGTTGCTATAAATGCTTTTTATTTTTTCTCTGATCTCTCTGGTAACCCAGTCATTGTTTATTAGAATGCTATTTAGTCTCCAGGTGTTTGATTTTTTAATTGTTTTTATTGTAGTTGATTTCTAGTTTTATGCCATTGTGATCTGAGGAGCTGCTTGATATGATTTCTATTTCCTTGAATTTGAAGATACTTTGCCTGTGTTCCAATATGTGGTCTATCTTTGAAAATGACCCATGTATACTTGAGAAGAATGTATATTCTGTGGCTTTGGGGTGAAATGTTCTGTAGATGTCAATTAATTCTATCTGATCTAGTGAGTCATTTAGGCTTGATGTTTCTTTGCTGATTTTCTATTTAGCAATTTTTTCCAATGGTGTTAATGGGGTATTAAAGTCCCCTACTATAATTGTATTGCTGTTAGTATCTCCCTTGATATTCTCCAGAAGTTTTTTTTTTTTTTTTTTTTATGTATTTAGGTGCTCCTGTTTTGGGTGCATATATGTTTACCAGAGTTATATCTTTTTTTGAATTTCTCCCTTTAATATTATGTAGTGGCCTTCCTTATCTTTTGATATGGCCTTCACTTGGGGTCTAATTTGTCAAATACAAGTATTGCTACCCCAACGTTTTTTTCATTTCCATTCACCTGAAAAACCTTTTTCAATCCCTTCACCATCAGTCTGTGTGCGTCCCTTGTTCTGAGATGGGTCACCTATAAACAGCAGATATATGCGTCATGTTGTCTTATCCAATCAGCTACCCTATGTCTTTTGATTGGAGCATTTAATCCATTTATATTCAAAATTATTATTGATAGGTACTTGTCTCCATTTTTATACTTTATGCCTGTGTTCCTTCATATTTCTTCTTTTTATAGCAAACCTTTTAGCATTTCTTGCATTGCTGATTTGGTGGTAATAAACTCCCTTCGTTTTTGGTTTGTTTGTTTTTTGTTTTAGTTTTTTTTGTTTTGTTTTTGTCTGCGAAGCTCCTGATTTCACCCTCAATTTTGATTGATAGCCTTGCTGGGTACAATATTCTTGAATTCAGACCCTTCTTTTGCATAACTGTGATTCATTCCATTCCTTTCTGGCTTGATGAGTTTCTGCTGAGAACTCAGTCACTAGTCTGATAAGGGATCCTCTGTAGATAACTTTCTGTCTCTCTCTGGCAGCCTTTAAGATTCTTTGTCATTAGTGTTTGCCAATTTAATTATAATGTGTCTTGGTTTTGGTCTTTTGGGGTTCATCTTATTTGGGACTCTATGAGCTTCTTGGATTTGTGTGAGCTTTTTCTTCTTTATATCAGGGAAGTTTTCTGTCATTATTTCTTCAAACAGGTTTTCTATTCTTTGCTCAGTTTCTTCCCTTCTGGCACCCCTATTATATGGATGTTGTTTTGTTTTGTGTTGTACCAAAGTTCTCTTCGGCTCTCCTGTTTTTTTAAGATTTTTTATTTTTCTAGATGCTGCTCTGCTTGGGTATTTTTTTCTACCTTGTCTTCTAGCTCACTGATGTGGTCCTTTGCTTCTTTTAGTCTACTCTTGATGCTTTCTATTGAGTTCTTTATTGCAGCGATGCCATTTTTTCATTTTTACTTAGTTCTTCATGTCTTGGTTATTACACATGTTGTTGAATTTGTCTTCCATTCTTTTCAGTGACCTTATGATGATTGTTCTGCATTCTTTCTCTTACATATTGCTTGCGTCTATTTTGTTTGCTTCCTTTTCTGGTGATTCCTCCTTTTTTTATGTGGGCTGTATCTTTGTCTCCCCATGATTGCTCCTCTCTGGATGTCTGGTTATATAGCTCTCTCTCTCCTATGTTGACTTTCCCCAGGCAATATCTGACCTGTGTTTAATTCGCCAATCCTGGATAGATAGTAATTGATTCAGCTGTTCCTTCTCTCTGTTCTGTGAGAAGGCACAGGTCTTGTCTGCATATTTGTGCCAATTTGTCTCCTTCTGGACAGACTTTCTAGGTGCCCATGGTTGGAAATTCTGGCATCTTGGTGTTCCTGAGTTTGCAGCTGAGGCCACTAATCCTTGGGGGTTGTGGTTGTACGGTGATGGGAGGTATCCAAGGTCCCTGGTTGAAAGTAAGGCTGGGCTTCAGATCACTGCCACTCTCCCCTCCAAGATAGCATGGTCTCTGTGGCAGAGCCACTTTAGGAGAGATTTCAGTAGCATAGAGGCTGCCCAGCAGGGGATCCCAGTCCAGCAGTCCCTAAGAGTTCCTTGGAATATAACTGTCCCTCAGTCTCAAATCTAGACACTCCCCACATAGCCACACACTCTCCTTTCATTCTTTCACTAACACACTATCTCATAGCTTGCTGTCCTGTCGGCAGCCATCTTGAATCCTCCCTTCCATTCTTAATTACATGCCTAGCCCCTGGACAATAGGGATGTGTGAAAGGAAGGTGTTGATTTGTACATTCAGGTGTTGTGTGGTGTCTTCAGTGACATGCAGTTAGCATGTAAGAAATTCAGAAAGTGCCAAACCACACTCATGACTCTCAGTATTTGTACATCCTATGACTTCTCCATTTCTGTAATTTATTTTATAATGAGGGGCCTGGTTCATGGATTTGTGCATTGGTGGGGTCCCTTGGCTTGGCATGCAGGGATCAGGCTGAAACTGGCTCTCTGACATCCCCCAAGGGGTCCTGGATTGCTAGAAGGTGGTTTTTGTGTGCTTCTGCCTCTCTGATTCCAGGTGTGTCACTCAAGCATGCCAGCTGCTAAGTCACCATAGCTGGGAAGCTCCTATGTTGAATATATGCCCCCTGGTAGTCATTGCGCATCATAGCTACCAGTTCGATGGTTGAATGGTCGGATGGTTGCTTAGCCTTTTATATATACAGATACCTACTACGTTTCCCCTAAGTATGATCAATAGCAGCCTTCAAATGAAATGTTCTATATGTTTGTTTCAGTTGCACTGTGGAAGAATAAATTGTAGAACAATCTTTCCACTCTTCAGCAAGATTTGGAGGAAAAAGATCTCTCAATGGTAAATTAGTTGGAGTCAGCTGTCACACGGGAGAGTATTGGATATAGTTCCAAGTGGTAGTAGTAATAAAAGGAAATTGGATTAAGCTTGAGAAAGGACTTTGCAAATACATATTTTAAATACCTGTATGTAGTTTTCCATGGTCTCTATCATTCCATGTTACTCACCAGTCCAACTCATACATTTCTTTTACTTGTCTGTGATTTGTGTTAAGGAACCCTATTTGGATAGTATGAAACTATTGTAGACCACAAAAATGAAAATTTTAATTTGATAGAGTAACTAAGGTTCAGAAGAGAAATAAATAATTACCTTGTATGTCTCCAGAATTATTACCGATTATTTGTTACCAGAATTTAATTACTGTATCAGCCACATACATTTTAGAGGAGAAAAATCAAATGGGCTCTGCACAGAAAAAAATGCATTAGTTGTGAATTCTTCAAAGAAATGCAAATAATTCTATCTGATCAAGTGTGAACTTTATCATATTCTGAACACCTGTTTCTTTCCAATATTGGTATTCATCCCCCCAGGGCACAACAGAATGCAAAAGCCATGAGTAACAATCTTGCTGCCCTGAGCCTTACTGAGTGTCAGTTAACATTCAAGCCCATACTACTTGCCATTTTCCACCACTCTCCACCCTTTCTGGGAAATTCTGTGAAGGACAGGACTATTTTTCTTGGCAACCACTTAAAGTTTCTGTGACCTTCTGGAAGGCTCTTTATTTTGCCACCTGTGGCCTCGGTACTGGCAGCACTGGCTGAGATGAAAGAGAACGAGATTTCTACCCCTATTTACAGCTCCTTAATTAGCCAGATTGGAGCATTTGCCTTCTTGGTTCCTCTCTCAAAAACCATGAAGCAGGTCACAACAGGTGTGGTGGAGCCCAGTGTAGCTCCCAAATCTCCCACAGCTCACAACTGCCCAGCAGTCAACAGCATGCAGCTTCTGATAGCAGGTATTTTACCTGAGTTTCTTTGGTTGGGAATTTCTTTCTTTCTCTGCATAGCACAGAGTGGTCTGAAGTGTTAGAGAGTAATATGTGGTGGTAGAATAGTTTACATATATATTGGTTGTATCCTAAAGCAATCATATGTATTTGTTATAATTTGTATTTAAAAAACCCCAGAAAGATGTTTTGGAAGCTTAAAAAGGCAAAAATTAAAAACACAAACACACTTGGGTTGGCTTTATAGTCAAACTTGTTTCTAACCTGCCTCCTGTGTCTTTTCTAGATAAACATAATTTATATCACACACAGACAGTGTGTTGGAATCCTGAGCTCTGTATGATTCACAATCGGATTTCACCATTTCTTTGAAGTCAAACTTAAGAGACTGCTGCCTCTGAAGGTTGATCACTGTGCTCACCTCTTCTCCTAGACAAATTACAGCTGCCCACTTGTGCTCATGTAGTCCAGCAGACTGATGTTTTCCCATCTGTTCTGTTTGATTTTGTAAGCATCCAAAAGCATCTACCTACCATGATTTTTGTCTTTATCTTAGGCTTCTCTTTTCTCCCTGGAGATGAAAGAAACTTTTAAAAAA
>PVJC01021493.1:0-28175 GCA_004026665.1 Murina feae
GTGTGTGTGTGTGTGTGTTTCAAATATATATATTTGAATTTTTTTTTTACTTTTCTTCTTATTCACTTCATTCTCTTTCTACCTCCTGTATACTGAATTGTGGCTATTTCTTCATTCATTCAATTCCTTGACCTTATCTTCTGGAAATAAGCCCTGCCTCCTCAGATTCATCTGGGTGTTTGCTGTTTGGACATTTGTTGTGTACATTGTTTTTTAATTAGTTGCTGTCTGTAGTTTGCATTCACCTCTGGGTGTTTGTTATTTACAATTTTTGGATTAGTTGTTGTTTCATTGGAGTTTTCTCTCCATATACATATATTTTACCCCTTCTATTTTTTCTCTTTCTTTTCTCTCTTACAATTTTCCCTTTTCTCAATAGCATTTTTGCACTCTTTTCTAATCCCTAATTCTCTTTTCTCTGGTGGTCACTTTTATTTGGGAGTATGCGTATTGTGAACATATTTCTGTTTGGTGCCCTGTGCGTTGTGTCTTGTTGTGCTGTATTTTGTGCCTTTGAGTCAACACAGGAAAGAGAGATACATAACCAGAAACCTTGAGAGGAGCAATTATGGGGAGACAAAGAAGCAGGCCACATAAGAAAGAAATGGAGGAATCACCAGAAAAGGAAATAAATGAAATGGAGGCAAGAAATATGACTGAGAAAAAATTCAGAGCAATGGTCATAAGATTGCTGAAAAGGATGAAAGAAAAATTGAACAATATGTGTAAGAACCAAGAAGAAATGAAGAACCAAGAAGAAATGAAAAAAGGACATTGCTGTAATAAATAACACAATAGAAAGCATCAACAGTAGCTTAGAAGAAGTGGAGGATAGCATCAGTAAGCTAAGAGACAAGGTAGAAAAAAATACCCAAGCAGAACAACATCTAGAAAAAAGAAACTTCAAAAACAAGAGAAGAGCCTAAGACAACTTAGCAACAACACAAAACAAAACAACATTTGCATAATAGGGATGCCATAAGGTGAGGAAAATGAACAGGGAATAGAAAAACCTGTTTGAAGAAATAATGACAGGAAACTTCCCTGATATCTGGAAGAAAAAATTCACACAAGTCCAAGAAGCTCATAGAGTCCCAAATAAGATGAAACCCAAAAGATCAACACCAAGATACATTATAATTAAATTGGCAAATACCAACAACAAAGTAAAAATATTAAAGGCTGTCACAGAGAGCCAAAAAGTTACCTAAAAGGATCTCCCATTAAACTATCAACTTATTTCTCAACAGAAACACATCAGGCCAGAAGGGAATGGAAAGAAATATATAAAGTCATGTAATGCAAGAAATGCTAAAGGGTCTGCTATAAAAAGAAGAAATAGGAAAGGAAGATGGAACACAGGCATAAAGAATAAAAAGTGCAACAAAAGTACCTATCAATAATAACTTTAAATGTAAATGGATTAAATGCCCCAATCAAAAAACATAGGGTGAGTGCATAAGAAAACATGACCCATATATCTTCTGTCTACAGGAAACCCATCTTAGAATGTAGGAATCACACAGACTGATGGTGAAGAGGTGGAAAAAGGTTTTTCAGGCAAATGGAAAAGAAAAAAAAACTTGGGGTAGCAATATTTATATCTGAAAAATTAGATGTCAAAGTGAAGTCCATAAATAAATACAGAAGGCCACTTCATAATACTAAAGGGGGCACTTCAAAAAGAAAATATAGCTCTAGTGAACATATATGCACCCAATACAGGAGCACCCAAATACATTAAAAAATAAACTTCTGGAGGATATCAAGGGAGAGATTGACAGCAATACAGTCATAGTAGGGGACTTTAATACCCCACTAACACCTGTGGGGAAATCCACTAAACAAAAAAAAGCAAAAAAACAACAATCCTAAATGACTCATTAGATAAGATGGAATTAATCGACATCTTCAGAACATTTTCCCCTAAAGTCACAGAATATGCATTCTTATGAAGTACACATAGGTCATTTTCAAAGATAGACCACATATGGGGGCACAGGCAAAGTCTCTTCAAATTCAAGATGATAAAAATCATATCAAGCATCTTCTCAGTTCACAATGGCATAAAATTAGAAATCAACTACAATAAAAACAATAAAAAATCAAACACCTGGATGCTAAATAGCATACTATTAAACAATGATTGGGTTACCAAAGAGCTCAAAGAAGAAACAAAAAGCATCATGGAAACAAATGGCAATGAAAGCACACAATCCAAAATTTATAGGACACAATGAAAGCAGTCTTGAGAGGGAAGTTCATAGCTCTACAGGCCTATCTCACAAAACAAGAAACAATTGTAATAAATTATCTACAACTACAACTCAAAGAGTTAGAAAGAGAACAACAAGAAAAGCCCAGCGTAAGCAGAAGTAAGGAAATAATAAAAATCAGAGCAGAGATATATGACATAGAGACCAAATAAACAATACAAAAGATCAACAAAAACCAAGAGCTTGTTCTTTGAAAGGATAAAAAAGATTGATGAACCTCCAGCCAGGCTCAACAAGAAGCAAAGAGATATGAGTCAAATAAACAAAATCAGAAATGAAAGAGCTGAAGTAACAACCAATATCACAGAAATACAAATAATCATGAAAAAATACAATGAACAACTCTATTCCCACAAAATGGACAACCTAGATGAAATGGAAATATTCTTAGAAGCATACAAGCTCCCAAAACTCAATCAAGAAGAATAAAAAAACCTCCATAGGCCAATAACTACCAAAGAAATTGAAGCAGTTGGCCTAATCTGTCAGTAGGACATCCCTTGAGGGCTCCCGGACCATGAGAGGGGGCAGGCTGGGCTGAGGGACATCCCCCCAGTGCACAATTCATGTACTGGGCTTCTACTAAAATTATAAAAGGTAAATACATATTTTCCATTCTAAGTTTGATTTTGGAGCTGATAGTTCACTTGTTCTATTTCTAGAAAACACAGTTCAAAATGCATTGGGCTGCTAGTTTATCTCTGTGTACCCCTGTGATCAAACATGCTGGTCATCACTATCATTGTACCCTTTATGTTTTTACTATGCTAATTATCACACATACATTCAAATATTTCTTTCTTTCCATGTTTGTTGTAAAGTATCTACCCTAATAGATTTAAAAATCCATGAAGTCAGTAATATGTTTAATTTGCCACTGTATGTGTAGTGCCTAGCATAATGCTTTATTCCTAATAAATGCTCCATAATTATGTGTGGAGACAGAGGACTGGAGGGAGGGAAGAAAGCAAAGAATGGAGGAAAGAAATGAACAAGAAAGTAAGATGGAGCCAAGGAAATGGATATAAAAATAATTTAGATGTTGTAAAGTGACCTATAGTAAGTAATAATCCAACTTTTTAATCTACACAAAAAGCCATTTCTATGGCAATGCATGACATCTATAGGACACTCAGATTTGACTCAAATATGTAGAGCGAGTATACGAACTATAACTTGTTTGTAAAAGTTAGAACATTCCTTGTTTCCTTATACTACAACTTCTGTTTCCAACTGGATCGTGATCTTTTTTATGACAGTGTCCCACCGAGAAGTCTTTAAAATATACATGTCATGTCTTCAGTAGTGCTACTCAAAATGCTCAGTTATTCTTGACACTTCTTTTCTTCCTCACCATACATTTCTAATTGCCAAGTTTTGCCAATGTTGCTTCCTTTATATTTTTTGAATCTGTCTTTTCCTTAATCTCCATTGTCATAAATCTACCCTAAGCTATCTTTCCATTAGTCAACTAACATAACCTCTTAATTGGTCTTCCTGCTCCAGCCCCTTCAATTCACTTTCTCTGTGAAACTGCAACTAGAGTTTTTCAAAACACAAAGATGGTATGTAGACTGCATGTTAAAATTAATTAGCAGCTCAAGGCTGTTAAAATCAAAAGTCTTAGTTAATTCTTAGATCATGACCTACCAAGTGCTGTATGGTATGACCTCCCCTAACCATTCCATTCTCTTCTTGTAGCACTCATACCCATCCTCTACATTCTAGTCACTTTAGCTTGATTTTAGTTCCTTTAATGTATCATTCCATCCTATCATCAGGTTTTTGTATATACTCTTTCCATCATCTGGAATATTCCTGCATACCTATGCACCTTACCTAATCATCATGTTTTCAGTCTCAGCTAAAGTAACATTTCTTTAATGTTACTTAAAACTTTCTCTGGCTAACCTTTCTAGTCTAAGTCAGAATTATTCTCAATATGTTTCATGTAACTATGTTTTTAACATTAATAACATTTTTCTCAGCTTGGAATGATATACTTACATATGTGATTATTTCATTAATATACACTTTGCCATTCAGAAGATGAGGTCCATAAGAACCATACTGTTTTTGTTCAACATTTTATCAACATTTCCTAGCATAATGAGTAAAACATACCTTATGATCAATATTTTTGAAAGAGGTCAAAAATAATGCACTCAAGTATATGTAATTTTAAATATTTTCATAAATGGAGAGAAACTTTCTATAGCACCTAAAGTTGAAGACTTATCTTTACTATTTTAATTAACTTCCTCTACAATTACAAAAGAATAGTAACATCACTATTGTACTTGGAGACAGTTTCTATTTATGAAAAAATATTGAAACATTAGGGTTGTATTATCACCTTGTGATAAAACCAAATTAATAGGCTTTGCATCTTGATCTCATCATCAAGTCACATTTAATTTGAATAATGAAATGTCTACATGGGGCCAAGGATTTATTCTGTGTTCATATGTCTGCTTATGGAAGAAGAGTGTGCATATCTAATCAAATGATATCCAACAGTTAAGTGATATTATGGGCTATGTTGAGAAACTGGTTCACTGATCTGTTGTGATAGAAAATGTCCTCAGAGACTGGTATTAAAACAAAAAGCCTTGGGTTAGTCTTAGCAGCAATAAAACACCTTAATTGCTGTTTTAGTTTTTTATTGTGATCTCTCCCAGGCTCCTCTTGGCTAGAGCAACAATAAAGAAAATTATTTTCTTTATTTAATTACACATAGCAAACCTTGTTCTTATTCTTAAATGACAGGAAAACTGAAGGTTGGTTAGGATTATAGGCAAGAACAAATGGATAATACTAGCACTGAATAATTATAGCCTGTGGCTAAGCCAAATAAGAGCCAAAGCAAATTAAATTACAACATACAACATAAAATTCATATAGGCACAGCATTCATTAAAAGTAAAATAATTTATAGAAACATTGTAGGCCCTTAACATGTAAAATAAAAAAGTCAAAAATAAAAAGAAATAAGAATTTCTCTCCCACTTTTTAATGAACATCAGTATTACCTCCCCTAAATTGTTTATTGGGGGACAGAAGATTTCAAACTTGCATTCTCTTGACTTTGGAATAAACTTTGAAATATCTCCAAAGGCCTTATGTTAAAAACATGGAACTTACTTATAACCACCCTCACTCATCTCTTCCCACATTTTCCCCTTGGTCTATCATTTTTAAAAAGACCATTTGTGGTATTCTCCTATTTACAACTTTTCAAGGGTTTTTCATAACTTTCCAGATTAATTCAAAATATTTTTGGAGGACATGTAGGTCTATTATTATTATTATTATTATTATTATTATTATCATCATTGTCTAAAGCTTTACATGTTTCCTTTTTCCCCAATTGACCCCCTCCCCATTCCTTCTCAGCCCAGGCAAGCCCCCACTATCCCAGTGTCTGTGTCCATTGGTTATGCTAATATACATGCATATAAGTCCTTTGGTTGATCTCTAACGCCCCTTGCCCTACCATTTGTCTCTAGATCTATCTATTCTTCTTCATCAAATTATGTTGATCATTATATCCTACATATGAGTGGGATCATGTGATATTTATCTGTCTCTGACACGATTATTTTGCTTAGCATAGTGCTCTCCAGTTCCATCCCTGGTGTTACAAATGGTAAAAGTTCCTTCTTTTTAATAGTGACATAGTATTCCATTGTGTAGATGTACCACAGCTTTCTAATCCACTCATCTGCTGATGGGCACTTAGGCTGTTTCAAAATCTTAGCTATGGTGAATTATGCTGCTATGAGCATAGGGGTACATATTTCCTTTCTGATTGGTGTTTCTAGTTTATTGGGATATATTCCTAGAAGTGGGAACACTGGGTCAAATGGGAGCTCTATTTTTAGTTTTTTGAGGAAATTCCATACTGTTCTCCACAGTGGCTGCACCAGTCTGCATTCCCACCAGCAGTGCATGAGGGTTCCTTTTCTTCACATCCTCCAGCACTCGTTTGTTGATTTGTGGATGATGGCCATTCTGACAGATGTGAGATGGTATCTCATTATTGTTTTGACTTGCATCTCTTGGATGATTAGTGACTTTGAACATGTTTTCATAGGTCTCTTGGCATTCTGTATATCCTCTTTCAAAAAGTGTCTATTTAGATTCTTTGCCCATTTTTTGATTGGATCTTTTATTTTCCTTTTGTTAAGTTGTATGAGTTCTCTGTAAATTTTGGAGATTAAACCCTTATCACAAATACCATTGGCATATATTTTCTCCCATGTAGTGAGTTTTCTTGTTGTTTTGTTGATGGTTTCTTTTGCTGTACAGAAGCTTTTGATTTTGATGTTGTCCCATTTGTTTATTTTCTCTTTAGTTTCCATCGCCCTAGGATCTGTGTCTGTAAAGATATTGCTACAACATATGTCTGCTATTTTGCTGCCTATGGAGTCTTATAGGAAATTTATGGTTTCCCATCTTACATTCAAGTCCTTAGCCATTTTAAGTTTGTTTTTGTGGATGGTACTTTGGTGGTCTAGTTTCATTTTTTTTGCATGTATCTGTCCAAATTTCTCAGCACCATTTATTAAAGAGACTGTTTTGACTCCATTGTATGCTTCTACCTCCTTTGTCAAATATTAATTGACCATAATGGTTTGAGTTGATTTCTGGATGCTCTGTTCTGTTCCATTAGTCTATATGTCTATTCTTATGCCAGTACAAGTAGTTTTGAGAACCATGGCTTGGTAATATAGCTTGATATCTGGTAATGTGATCGCTCCAACCTTGTTCTTTTTCTCAGGATTGCTGCAGCTATTTGGGGCCTTTTTTTATTCCAGATGAATTTTTGGAGAATTTGTTCTATAGCTTTAAAATATGCCATTGGTATTTTAATGGGGATTGCATTGTATCCGTAGATTGCTTTGAATAGTATGGACATTTTAATAATGTTGATTCTACCAAGCCATGAACATGGTATGTTCTTTCATTTGATTATGTCATCCACTATCTCTTTTTTCAATGTCCTGTAGTTTACCGAGTATAAGTCTTTTGCATCCTTACTTAAGTTTATCCCTAGGTATCTTAATTATTTTGGTTCTGTGGTAAATGGGATTGTTCTTTTTGTTCTTCTTTTAATGGGTTCATTATTGGTGTTTAAAAAGGCCATAGATTTCTGGGTGTTAGTTTTGTATCCTGCTACATTGCTGAATTCATTTATTAGGTCTAATAGTTTTTTTGATGGAGTCTTTGGGTTTTCTATGTATGATATCATGTCATCTGTGAATAAGGACAGTTTTACTTCTTTTCCAATTTGGATGCCTTTTATATCTTCTTGTCTGATCACTATGGCTAGCACTTCGAGGACTATATCAAACAGGAGTGGTGAAAATGGGCATTCTTGTCTTGTTTCTGTTCTTAGGGGAAATGAGTTTAGTTTTTGGCCATTGAGTATGACATTGACTGTAGGTTTGTCATATAAGGCTTTTATTATGTTGAGGTACGATTCTTCTATTCCCACTTTGCTGAGAGTTTTTATCAAGAAAGGGTGTTGGATTTTGTCAAATTCTTTTTCTGCATCAATTGATAGGATTATATGATTTCTGCCTCTGATCATTTATGTAATGTATCACATTAATTTATTTGTGGATATTGTACAATCCTTGCATCTCTGAAATAAATCCTACTTGGTCACGATATGTGATCTTTCTAATGTAATTCTGATACCTATTTGCTAAAGTTTTGTTGATAATTTTAGCATCTATGTTCATCAAGGATATTGGCTTGTAGTTTTCTTTTTGTGTGTGTGTGGTGTCTTTATCTGGTTTTGGGACTAGGGTAAATCTGGCGTCATAGAAAGAAGTTGGAAGTGTGCCCTCCTCTTGAATTTTTTGGAATAGTCTGAGGAGGATGGGTTTTAGTTCTTCTTTGAATGCTTGGTAGAACTCCCCTGTAAAGCCATCCAGACCTGAGCTTTTGTTTGCTGGAAGATTTTTTTACTGCTGCTTCAATTTCTTTGGTAGTTATTGGCCTATGCAGGTTTTTTTATTCTTCTTGATTGAGTTTTGGGAGCTTGTATTTTTCTAATAATATGTCCATTTCATCTAGGTTGTCCATTTTGTTGCATTAGAGTTGCTCATAGTATTTTTTCATAATCATTTGTATTTCTGTGGTATCAGTTGTTACTTCACCTCTTTCAATTCTGATTTTATTTATTTGGGTCCTCTCTCTTTGCTTCTTCTTGAGCCTGATTACTGGTTTATCAATCTTGTTTATCTTTTCAAAGAACCAGCTCTTGGTTTCCCCAATCTTTTGTCTTTTTTTTTGTCTCTATATCATTTATCTCCGCTCTGATCTTTATGATTGCATTCCTTCTGCTTATGCTGGGCTTTCCTATTGCTCTCTTTCTAACTCTTTGAGTTGTAGGGTTAGATAATCCATTACCATTGTTTCTTATTTTTTGAGATAGGCCTGTAGAGTTATGAACTTCCCTCTCAAGACTGCTTTCATTGTGTCCTATAAATTTTGGATTGTTGTGCTTTCATTGTCATTTTTTTTTGCCATGATGCTTTTTATTTTTTCTTTGACTTCTTTGGTAACCCAATCATTGTTTAATAGCATGCCTTTTAGCCTCCAGGTGTTTGATTTTTTTTGTTGTTTTTATTGTGGTTGATTTCTAGTTTTATGCCATTGTGATCTGAGAAGTTGCTTAATATGATTTCTATCTTTTTGAATTTGAAGAGACTTTGCCTGTGCCCCAATATGTGGTCTATCTTTGAGAATGACCCGTGTGCACTTGAGAAGAATGTATATTCTGGGGCTTTGGTGTGAATTGTTGTGAATATGACAATTAATTCCATCTTATCTAGTGAGTCATTTAGAATTGCTGTTTCCTTGCTGACTTTTTGTTTAGAGGATTTCTCCATAGGTTTTTGTGGGGTATTAAAGTCCCTTACTATGATTGTATTGCTGTCAATCTCTCCCTTGATATCCTCCAGAAGTTTTTTTATGTATTTAATTTGGGTGCTCCTGTATATATGTCTACCTGACCTATATCTTCTTATGGAATTTCTCCCTTTAGTATTATGAAGTGACCTTCCATATCTCTTCATGGCCTTCACTTTGAGGTCCAATTAGTCAGACATAAGTATTGCTACCCCAGTTTTTTGTTTTTTTTTCATTTCCATTCACTAGAAAAAACTTTTTCCAACCGTTCACCAACAGTCTATCTGAGTCCTTTGTTCTGAGGTGGGTTTCCTGTAGACAGCAGATATATGGGTCATGTTTTCTTGTCTACTCAGTTACCTTATACCTTTTGATTGGGTCATTTAATCCATTTACCTTTAAAGTTATTATTGATAGATACTTTTTTGTCACCATCTTTATGCCTGTGTTCCTTCTTCCCTTCTTATTTCTTTTTATAGCAGGCCTTTTAGCATTTCTTGCATTGCTGGTTTGGTGGTAATAAACTCCCTTAGCCCTTCTTTGTCTTTGAAGCTCCTTATTTCATCCTCAATTTTGATTGATAGCTTTCCTGGGTACAGTATTCTTGGATTCAGACCCTTCCCTTGCCTGAAATTTTATGTTTCATTCCATTCCCTTCTGGCCTGATGTGTTTCTGTTGAGAAATCAGTCACTGGTCTAATGGGAGATCCTTTGTAGGTAACTTCTATCTCTCTCTCTGGCAACCTTTAATATTCTTACTTTGTTGTTGGTATTTGCCAATTTAATTATAATGTGTCTTGGTGTAGATTTTATGGGATTCCTCTTGTTTGGAACTCTGTGAACTTCTTGGACTTGTATGAGTTTTTTCTTCCCAATATCAGGGAGATTTTCTGTCATCATTTCTTCAAACAAGTTTTGTAGTCCTTGCTCATTTTTCTCTCCTTCTGGCTCTCCTGTTATGCAGATGTTGTGTCATTTTGTGTTGTCCCAATTTAGGTTCTCCTCTTTTTTAAGTTGTTTTTTTCTCTAGATGCTGCTCTGCTTGGGTATTTTTTCCTTCCTGATCTTCTAGCTCACTGATGTGTTCCTTCACTTCCTCTAGTCTACTATTGATGCTTTCTATTGAATTCTTTATTGCAGCGGTGTCATTTTTCATTTATTCTTGGTTCTTCATTTCTTCTTAGCTCTTACACATATTATTGACTTTGTCTTCTATCCTTTTGTGACCTTATGACTATTTCTCTGAATTATTTCTCCGACATTTTTCTTGCCTCCATTTCATTTACTTCCTTTTCTTCTGATGCCTCCTTTTCTTTTGTATGTGGGCAGTTTGTTTCCCCATGATCACTCCTCTCTAGATGTCTGGTTATGTGGCTCACTCCTGCAATGACTTACAGAAAATATTCCACAACAATACACAGGGTGCAGGGCACCAAACACAAATGTATTCACAATACAAATAACCCCAAATAAAGGTGACCACCAGAAAAAAAGAGAGTTAGTGAATAGAAAAGAGTGCAAAAATGATATTGAGAAAAAGAAAAAAATTTAAGAGCTAAAAGAAAGAGAAGAAAAAGGAAGGGGTAAAATATATGTATATGGGGAGAAAGCTCCAATAACACAACAAATAATCCAATAAATGCAAACAACAAACACCCAGAGATGAATGCAAATTACAGATAACAACTAATCCAAAAAAATGTAAACTACAAACCCTCAAACAACCAAAATCCAGATGAATCTGAGGAAGCAGAGTTTATTTCCAGAAAGTAAGGTCAAAGAATTGAATGAATGGGGAAGTAGCCATAATTTAGTATAGAGGAGATAGGAAACAAATGAGTGTATAAGATAAAAAGTAAAAAACAAACAAAAAAATCTAAATACAAAAGGAGAGAAAAACATATATTAAAGTATACATATATACATATATATTTATATATAAAGAAAATTTTATATATTAAAGAAATATATACATATATATATATACACAACTTTCCCCCCCTTCCTTAATATATCTATGCATTTGTTTACTATTAGAAAAGAAGAATAGAGAGTAGCTAGACCTGAGTTTGTGATTGTAATTAGTTAAGCTATTAGAAGAAGAGAACAAGAGAGGAAAGAAATAACAAAAGCAAAAAAACAGCAACAAAAAGAAAGAAGAAAAGAATAAACCCAAAAAACAAATAGAAACAAGCAATAAAAACCAACTAATCAACAATCAAATATTAACAACACAGAAAGAAAAAGGCAGATAATTTTTAAAAAGAAAAAAGAAACAGAACAAAAAAAAAGGAAGTAAAAGAAAATCTGGATAGTGAAGAAAGGGAAGAGAAAAGTGTGTATGGGCTTGGAGCAGAAGAACAGAAATTGGATATATGAGTAACATCAATTTTTAACGGAGTAAACAGAAAGGATAGAGAAAAACTAAAGCAGGGATAGGGTAAGAGAAATAGAGCAAAAGGGGAATGTGAGGAATAGAGTGCTGGTGTAAAGGAAAAATTGAAATGTAGTAAAATGATGCTACAGGAAAAATTAAAATAGAATGTAGAATACTAATCCCAAAATAAAATAAAATAAACAATAAAATAATTTTTTAAAGTAAAATATTAGTAGTAATAATAGTAATTAAAAACAAAAATATAATAAAAAATGTAAAATTAGATGAGAAAGAAAAAAATTAGTTTCTCACTAATAGATAAAATATGAAAATGTGAAGTGTGAAGGTTCACTTCCCCTACTGTTCTGTTTGGCAGGTCTGTTTCCTGTCAGGTAATCAGCCCAGTATTGGAGTTCCTTGCACTCCACAGCTCCTCTGCATAATAAGCCACAATCCTTTTTTCAAGCAGTTGGGAGCTCTTTGTTTCTTAATCTGTCTTTAGTTGCATTCACACAAGAGTCAATTTCTGATACAACCCCTGAGTGGTAGTGTTTCTGTATTGATATTGGGGACTAAAAGTCTCCTCCCCTACCCAGTGTTTATATGGCTTTCCCTGGCATACATAATGCTGGGTTAGAAGGATGGACTGCCCTAGAGCTAGTATTCTATTCGTTTCTCCGCACTCTGTTCTCCAGGTTCCACAAAAACAGCTTTCCCCTGCAGTCTTGGCAAGTGTTTTTTAATTGCCAGATCCTATATACTGGACTTAGTAATAAGAAGCAACATTTTTAAAAAGAAAAAGAAAAGAAAAAAAAGCCACAGGATGCACACAGACTCGCCATTTTCCCCTGGCACTCTGCAGCCTATGCACTGGCAGAACTCCAGGCTGCCCTCCTTTGCCAATCCATGGGTTAATTTTTATAGTCTCCTTCTTCCCGCAGCCTGTGGACCTCCTTCCACATTTGAGGGCTACGCTTACCCCAACAGTACATATTTTTTGGGGTGTAATCTTCCTTTGAGACTCTAGTTCTAGTTGGCATGTTTCATGCATGTTTCACATGCGTTTCTCCCTTCAGCCTGGACCCCAGGTCTCACCTTTCCCTAGGCAATAGCTGACCTTTCTGTCCATGGATTTCCTTACTGTCCACAAATTTCTCACCAGCTGTGTTTAATTTGCCAATTCCAGGTGTATATTAATTGATTAAGATGTTCCTTCTCTGCTCTGTGCACAGGGTTCGTCTGCATGCTCACACTGCTTTGTTTCTTCCTAGACAGACTTTCTAGGCACCTGTGGTCAGAGAGGCTGGAGTCTTGGAATTCCTGGTTTCACAACTGAGGTAGCTGATCCCTGCGGGTTGTGGTTGAAGGGTCCTGGGCAGTATCCAAGGGTCTCCTGGTTGAAGTTAAGGCTGAGCTTCAGATCACTGCCACTCTCCCCTTCAACATGGCACAGTCTCTGTGCAGAGCCAGCTGCTCTGGGAGAGATTATCGCAACATTAGAGGCTGCCTGGCCAGGAGAGCCAGGTCCAGCAGTCCCCAACAATTCCTTGGAATATAGCTGTCTTTCACTCACAAATACATACACTCCCCACACATCCACTCACTCTCCTTTTGTTCTCTCACTCACATACTATCTTGCAGACTGTGGTTCTGTTGGCAGCCATTTTAGAATATCTGACAAGTAGGTTTTTTTAACCTATTTTTCAGTGTTCTAAGATCTGACGCCTGCTCAATCCTTGCCACTTCAGTACTCAAATTGATATAAAAGTGAACTCTTTACAGTTTCCAAATAGTTCTTTTTTCTTTCTTACTTCATTGCCTTTGTGTATGTGCTGGAAATATCCTTTCTTCTGAAGTTAATTCCTGCTAGCCTGAAAAAGGCCAACTTAAGCAATTTTCTATTTTACTCTCTCTAAAAACCCTTCCTAAGTAGTTCCATTTTGGGTAAGGTGCTGCCCATGTGCTCCAATGTAAAAAAAAAAATAAGCTTGATTTATTTAAGTATAAGAAAAAAAGAAATATTGCCATTAAGGATTTTTTTTTAAATCTAACTGCATATATAATTAAATGATATGACTTCATAGTGGAACTGAAAAGGCTATACATACCATCTATTGAGCAAAGTTTTAGCAAAGAAAAGTTACTCCCACAGTGTAAGATGGCCATGTTGTCAGGGAACAAGATTTAGATGTTTACAAAAGAGAACGCACTGGAAGTCATTGAAGACAATGCATTTCTAGCATAGAATATTAAAACTGAAAGAGACCATGGAATGATGAAGCCCAACATCTTCATCAAGATGCAACAAGAGAAGCAATTTCCTCCATAGTAACAATAGGAACTGGTCAATTAACAGGAATAGATAAATTGATGATGGTGAATGCTTTTGTTGTAAGCACCATTGAATATGTACATTTGATACATTGCAGGTCTGGAATTAACTGAGTTTCAAAGGTCATGACACCTGAATTTGCCTGTTTGCTCACCCCAGCTGCAATCTCAATCTCATAACTATCGTGTAGTGCTGGAAATGGCATGTAAATCAGCCTGGTGCTATGGATCCATTTCCTCACTAAGAAGAAGGCATTACTAACACTTCATTTCTACTCAGATTTTCAAAATTCTTTATGACCCACAAAAGTCTGTAAATAATTTAATCATGAAATTAGATTGAAATCTCAACCACATGTATATTAATGACATCAATTGAACAGGTGTAGTTCTAGACTTTTTCTACCAGTGGAGATTGGCATCAGTAATTTGTTGAGGGAAATGGGGAGAAAGGCTGAAGGACTTGCCCTGGGCTGTTTGCATAGCAATCTCAGTGTTTCTTACCTGCATATGTTTCTGTGGAGATGCACTTGTGGGGGAATTTAATGAATATTACAGTGTCCTATACCCTGTGCCCCAGATGCCTTGGCAAACATCATTGATTGCAGAAGCTGCACCAAGCCCATTATGCAACTTCTTTAAAAAGCAATTAGTATATTTCTGAGTCTTGAGAGCTGGATTCCTGCCTTAAGTTTTTCTGTGAAGCATTTAAGTGATGCTGAATAAGTTATTTTCTCATTGGATTCCAGTTTTTTTTTTCTTTTTTAAAAAATAAATGAAGATATTGGGCTTCATCATTCCATGGTCTCTTTCAGTTTTAATATTCTATGCTAGAAATGCATTAGCTTCAATGACTTCCAATGATTTCTCTTTTGTAAAAATCTAAATCTTGTTCCTAGATATTCAATGCCATGAATTCCCACATCTTAATATGCTCATCAGTAATAGTAAGTATGAACACACACTATGTATTAGGCCTTATGCTAAGTGTTTTTTACATGTATTAATTTATTAGTTTCCTACAACAACTCCAAAAATTAAGTGCTAGTATTATTACTATTTTTAGATAAAGAGACTTCTATGGTTCTGAGAGGTTAAGAAATGAGATATAGTACCCAACTAAGACATAGCAGCATCCAGATGTGAACTAAGCCCATTAGCTTACCTTTGTGCCATATTGTCTCTAATAAATGTAACGGGAGTAATACTAATGAGTATAACATCAATAAAAGTTGAGTTATATTTACTAAGCCTTGCCATCACTGTGGAAATAAGTAGCATGGATAATATCATCCATGTTGTAGATAAAGGAATTCATTAGTTCCCAAATGATAATGCCTGACAATTCAGTATTCTTTCCTCTAAATGACAATGCTTTCTAATATTGAAATATGCAATGCTAACCTCAGGTTAACATACATTCATTTACTAAATATTACTTGAAAGTTTACAAGTTCCAGGCACTGTATGTGCTAATATGAAACCAATTAAAAGAATCACATTTTTTTTACAAATGTACAAGTACCATTTAATATTTTCACCATTAAATTGGAAATGGCTTGTCTAATAAAGTAGTTTCTAGGTAAAATCATGAGGAAAATAATGACAGCTGATATATTGGAGAAGACCCTTCCAGGCAGAAGAAAGCAACAGCCCTGAGATGGACTTACATATTGTGGAAGTTACAGGAATCATATATCAGCCAGTGTGATTGGAGTAAAGCAATCCAGGCATAGAATAAAAAGCACTGAAGTCAGAGAGGTAGGATCATGTAGACTAGATCATGTAAGGAATTTGGATTTTACTCTAATAAAAATGAAAAGTTTTTAGAGATTTCATCAAAGAAAAGACTTGATCTGGCTTAAAATATACAGTAGAGGAAGAAAGGTATAAGAAACGATCATTGCCATTATTATCAAGTATTTTCCAGAAACAGTTTCCAGTTATCCAGATGTTTTTCAAAAACATTTTTAGCTTTATGACTTTCTAATAACTTTCTTTTCAAATAATAGTCAATACTCCAATTTTTGAAGCTTTCTGAAAATTTAAGTTTAAGGATAGTTTTTTCTTTTATCTTCTCTTTCCCTTTTCTTCCTTCCTTCCTTCCTTTCTTCTTTCCTCCCTTCCTTCCTCTCCCTCCCCCTCCTCCTTATGGCTAATTCATGCAGAATACTTCTTTGTCATCCCTCAGCCCCAACCATAGAGCATCTCTAATTCTAACTCTCTTTAAGACACTCCTTATCCCTCTTAGGGGTATGGGAACCATTTAATTGATTTCTCCCACTATTTTAATTCTTTAAGCAAAAAGGTAGGGCTTTTAGAGAACTTTTACTGCCTGAATGTTACTTTCAAGTAAGACTACTACTTATGATATGTTGTGCACAGAAATACAGTGCATGATAACTATAGAAATAGACAGTGTTAGGTCCAACTTCACGGGCAGATCACTTGGACATTTCTTTCAATCTCTCACTACTCTGGCCTAGAGGCAATTTTGCCTCTTTATCCTCTCAGGCATATGGATATATTCACATCTCTGGTTCTCAAACATTATGAGTTTCTACTATTCAGTTACTTTCCACCCACCCAAGGACTTAAGATGGGCAGGGGTTGGAAGTTCAGAGTACAGGACTCCATCTCAGGCATTAACAATATCTATTTATTCATTGTATATTATGGTACATATCTCTTCATTCCACATTTCAAGAATGGATCTTCATATGGTCTAAGCAAAACATGAATATCCACCTCGATATGTTAGTATTTGCTGGCAAAACAAACAAAGCCAATATTTCAGTGGCTTAATTAACAAAGGTTTAATACTTATTCATACTAAATATCATACTAAATATCAAGGGTAAGTTCTCAAGGGGGAGTCTTAGCCACAGGGCAGTGACTATCTAGATTGTATTAGCAGGAAGTGTGGCTGAGGGAAAACACAGCCAAGGAGGGTTTCACATTAGCATTTAAATATTAGGCCCAGCAGTGACACCTATAATTTCTGCCATAATTCACTGATCTGAATAGGTCATTCCTCTCATTGTCATTCCCCACCCAAATTGTGTCAAGGCTTGGTCATAGGCCTGTTTTGACCAATGAAAAGCAACTGCAAATGATTTAGCATATGTTATAAAATCCATAGCTTTATTCTTCATGTTCTATTCTTCCTCTGTCACAAAGCTTGCAATGTCTTGCTTCTTCATTCAGCCTCAAGAGAAATACAAGTATCACATGATCTCACACATATGTGGAATCCAATGAACAAAATAGATCCAGAGACACAGAAGCATGGAACAGACTGGAATCTCAGAGGGAAGGAGAAGAAAGGGTGAGTGGGTGCAAAGAGACCAACCAAAAATCTTGTATGTATATGTGCATAATCCATGGACACAGACAATAGGTTGGTGAAGGCCTAGGGCAGAAGGCGAGTGGGCTAGAAGAGGTCAATGGAAGGAAAAAGGGGGACATATGTAATTCTTTCAAAAATAAAGATTTAAGAAAAAAAATTAATTTTGAAGTAAAGATGATATTAAACAGAGCCATAGCCAACAGGCAGTCAACAAGTACCATGAGCAAGAAATACATTTTTACTGTTATAAGCCATGGATATTTGGGGTTGTTTGTTACTGAAATATAACTTTTCCTAAACTGATTTATATAGTCTAGAAGGGAGGGGAACTGAAATATTTGGTGAAGAGCACAAATGACTTATTTATTCCATGTTCTGAATCTCTAGAAAAAATAATTGTAGACTTGGAAAAACTTAAATTTATGGTATAAGCAATTGGAAAATTTTTTAAAAAGGAGGTCAATGTATTTGAACCTACTGCTAGAAATATGCTCCTTAAAATGGCAGTGACGTTCTGACATTGTGCCCATAGAGGAAGAATTAATCACACTGTTGTCTCACACTGCATGATATTTCTATAATAATAATGATATAAATACTCATGGTTTTCTATCTTCTATAATCAACTTCATACAAATCAAAGAATACTTAACACAATCAGTTTTGTAACCATAGTGATCAGGCTTGACAAAATAAAATAAACATAGTGCTTATAAAGCCTTGGTGCTAGAAAGAGTTCAGGATGGGTACAAGAGGGATACAAGGAAAGGAGAAGGGGGAATTACCAATATTTCATCCTATACAACAGGGAATTAGGAGAAACCATTTCTGGTTGGTAAAACAAGAAATGGGGATTTAAATATTCAGATTAAAATAGAAGAAGTAGCCCTGACTGGTTTGGCTCAGTGGATAGAGCGTCGGCCTGCGGACTCAAGGGTTCCAGGTTCAATTCCAGTCAAGGGCATGTACCTTGGTTGTGGACACATCCCCAGTGGAGGGTGTGCAGGAGGCAGCTGATTGATGTTTCTCTCTCATCGATGTTTCTGACTCTCTATCCCTCTCCCTTCCTCTCTGTAAAAAATCAATAAAATATATATTTTAAAATAGAAGCAGTATCCAATGAAGGAATTTAGAATAGTGATATATTAGTAAGAATAGGCAAAATTGAAAGTTAGCATCTGATCTGCTACCTATTTTTGTAAATAAAGTTTTATTAGAACACTAGTGACCTGGTTCATGGACTTATGCATATGAAAAGAAATTAATTAGAAGGTGGCCGGCAGGGTGGGACTGGGCAAGGCAGGCCAGACACACCCTGGAAACAAGCTCCCGTGGTCCCTCCATGGCTAGCCACACCTGGGTGGTGCAGACCTCGAAGGGCATCTACAGGGTGAGGTGGGGTCCCTCAGCCTGGCCTGCAGGGATCAAGCCAAAACTGGCTCTCCAACATCCCCTGAGGGGTCCCAGAGTATGAAAGGGCACTCTGCGAAGTTGCTGTCCTACAGGGTGTGGAACGCAAATGCAAGTGTTCAGTAAACCAGACCCATGGCTGACAGTGCACCAGCAACAACATAACCCATGGTCAAAGGTGGAATCACATGGCCCTGTGAGGAATCAGGCTCCTTCCTCTCTGGTTTTGGGGTGTGTCACCCGAGACCTGCATTGAGCGTCTGCCCTCTGGTGGTCAGTGCACATCATAGCAACCAGTCAGACATCCAGACACTTCACATTATTAGCCTTTTATATATAGAGATAACCACCCCATTTGTGTTTATATTGTCTATAGTGCCTTTCTCACTGCAACAGTAGAGTTGATGAATTACAACAGTGTCCTAAGAATCCAAGCTTAAAATACTTACTATCTGACTTGTTACACAAAAATGGTTGATAAACCCTACACTAGATAATGCTGCAGTAAAAAATTTAGTCTCAGAAATAAACAAACAGTGGCCTGACGTAACTAAGGATATAAAGATTTTTTCTTGCTCACAATATGTCTAACATAGGTCAATAGAGACCCTGCTCTATGTAAGAACTAAACTGCCTAAGTATCACCACCTTATGATGCATCCACATCAACACAAGGATTCAGGGTTTGCCATAGTACAAGAGGTGACATGAAAATTTAATGTCTCCTTTTGAATTCTTTGGGCCAGAAGTAACACATATCACTTCTACTCAGAACCATTAGCCGACATTAATCATATGGCCCTAACAGCAAGATGGTTTCTTCTAAGGCACAGAACTGGGGGAGGAGTAGTATGGGCTACAGTCTATTGTGTTTCATTATAAAAATTGTCTTCTAAAGTTAGCTTATCTCTTAATGCATATGTTATTACTATGATGCTTTATTTAAACTGTCATTTTGGGCATTAATAAATAATCTTTGCATACTAGCTTATTACCTATTTAATATCTAAGATCTACTTCACCGACTACTAACAGGTTTACTTTTTCTCATCTAGCCCTCCCCCAATTTGTTCTCCACACTTTTACTAGGATGATTCTTCTGAAGTGCAATTAAGTTATTTTACTTAATCTCTTTAACTTTTCAATTCCCAGAGGATCTGAAAAAAAAGAAGGTATAAATTCAGTGATGTGCTGGTAAATATGCATCAACTAGCTATCAAAAAAAAACCAACATACAAAACCACCCCGATTTGTAGTGTTTTCTTATATCCATTGTGTAAATATTACCATTGTGACCTATCTCAAACTACTGACCTAATATCACTAAACAAAACTGAGAAAAGATGCATAGTAGTACACCATAGTATAATATGTTCAACATGTACTTATAATAAAAATATTTACCCTCAGTAGTATAAATAAGTTAAATGGGGTAAAATCATTAGGAAATTATTAGTTTTGAGTAAATATTATCTTGATTTTAACATATTATGTTTAATTGGATCTTTTACATAACTTAACTTTATTTATTAAATAATCTAAAATTAATATTTTTAAGTAATCATCTAGGTCATTAAATTTTAGCATAATACTGTAAATCTTCACTAGGTCTGCAAAGCCTTTCATAATTATACCCCAAGCTTAGCTTTCTAGCCAATTCCACTTGGCATTCAGATCATAAAGAATGATTAATGGTTCCCTAAGGATGCTGTTCTATTTCCTTTTTCTATGCATTTATTCTATATTTCCTTTGCCTGGAGGGACAGTCTTTTTATTATGATAATGGAAAACTCCCAACAGTCATACAAGATTCAGATAAAAAATGATGGCACAAAAAAAATAGTGTATTAAGTAGCTCAGAAATCTTCTCCTCAATAAAAACAATGAGAAAACTATCAAAATTACAAATACCATGTCTTTCAAAGTTTTTGGAAATTAACAAAACTCTAGTAACAATGGAAGGACCATTT
Source organism: Murina feae (assembly GCA_004026665.1). Taxonomy (NCBI): domain Eukaryota; kingdom Metazoa; phylum Chordata; class Mammalia; order Chiroptera; family Vespertilionidae; genus Murina; species Murina feae. The sequence continues at coordinate 20,638 of PVJC01021493.1, forward strand.
AATCAAGAAAAATGGTTAAATTCAGGTAAGAACAGTGAACTTGGTGGTGTTTTAACTTGCTCTAGTCTAATACCCAATTCTCTAGCTCCAATGGAGGCTTGAAAAATAATAGCCTGCACTGACAGTCAAAACCAGAAGTCTGGCAGCGACTGAGGGACAGAACAGAGTCGGAACTTCTTCAAAGCTACATTTCCAGATAAATGTTATTATGTGATGTGTCCAGTGTCTATAGTCTTCTAGAGTTAGGGTATCTCTTAATGCATATATTATTACTGGAAGATCTCACTTGCAAGGCTGTAAATATTTGATCTCCTTTGGACATCACCCACTAATAAAAGCCTTCTCCTTAGAATTTAAAGAAAATCATTAAAGGCAATTGTTTGAATTAAAGAATATCTGAGGAAGTGGATAACTGAAGTGAACAATAAACCAAAAATATTAAAAGGAAAAGCTAAGGAATATCATGTGTATAAAGACTTTGAATATAGGTAGGACAAGTACATGCATAGGGCTAAGTATATGGCAGTGCTATGTGAATGTTCTGGAAAGATCTAAGAAGGCCCCACGTTCTCACTCTTCCTGACCTTAAGGCTTTGTACAAAGAGAAGAAGAATAAGGTAGAGTGATCAACCTCCTGGCTCAATGTTAAAGGCATGCTTCAATATAGACATAACCCCTCAGTAAAGAACAAAAGACTTATTTGTTTCTCTAGGACTCACTTTTTCCTTAAGTCAACACTCATATGCCTAAAACAACTTAATATATGCCCCAAACCAAGATTGTGAGCTCCCATTTGAAAGTACGGGTGCCAGAGCAGAAATTTTCTTCACATAGGTCACCGGGAACATATTGAGTATTATCAATTGGATTGTACAGAGTAATAAAACTAAGGCATCAAGTGGTGACAGAATCTCCATGTCATCTGGTAAGCCATCACTATGCCTCAAAGCCCTGAGGTGCTCATCTTGGCTGAACAGCTCTTGCTGTGACATATTAGGCATATTCTAATGAAAAATCAAACTTAAAATTCCAGCACAGCTAATAATCAAAATGTTGAACTTTGTAGAGAAGAACGAGACAAGGGGGGAATATTTTACTTTTCAAGTAAGGATTACATAAGAGAGGTTTCTTGCAGATTCCAGAACCTGACTGTACTAAGATATTAAAAAGAGAGAGAGAGAGAGAGAGAAAAGGAATAATCAGTCTCAGGGAGCAGGCACATGCAAACTAAACTCATGTTGATTAAAGTTCTGTGCCACTTTAGAAATGGGAATTCTAACTGCCTAGTAAACTAGCGATATAAAGTCACATAATAGAATCACAGCATGTCTAAACTGAAAATTATTTAATTATCTTATTTAATTTTTCTAATTTTATAAAGAAAAAACTGACACAAGGAAAGGGGATATGATTTGTGCAAAGTTACAGAGCTAGTTGGTGGCAGGACTGGAGAAAAAACTCAAAATTGATGATTTATAAGTCAGTGAAATACGACTGTAAACTATTATCAAGTCAACATGTATTTATGGAGCACCTAATATGAATCAAACACAGTAAGTCACAAGCAGAAAAATGTCATATGAGTGGCTAACTGCAGCACTCTGACATTATCATTATCCTGATGAAGGACCAGCAGCTGACTAGCTTTTATATATACACGAGGGGCCTGGTACACAAAAATTTGTGCACTCAGGAGGTCCCTCAGCCCGGTCTGTGCCCTCTCGCAGTCTGGGACCCCTCGGGGGATGTCCACTTGCTGGTGTGCCTGGCCAGCCTGGGTGAGGGGCTGATGGTTGTTTGCAGGCTGGCCAAGCCCTCCCCCAGTGTGGACGCTCACCCCATTAGGGTGTGGCCAGCCTGGGTGAGGGGCTGAGGGCTGTTTTCAGGCTGCCCACAGTCCTTTCAGGGTTCCAGTCCCTACTGAGGTACCTGGGCAGCCTGGGTGTGGGGTTGAGGGCCGTTTTCAGGATGCCCACAGTCCCTTCAGGGTTTGAGTCCCTACTGGGGTGCCTGGGCAGCCTGGTTGGGGGGCTGAGGGACATTTTCAGGCTGCCCACAGCTCTCATTGACCCAACGTCCCAGCAAGGCTGACTGTAAGCAGGTTTCTGGCATTTATTTATCTTCTATAATTGGTAACTGTTGCTTTAAGCTGAGGCCTAGGCAGGTAATGAAGCCTCCTATTGGCTTCAGCTCCATGGCTCCTATAATTTAAAGAATGTTGCCTTAGTAGAGGCCCAGCTGGCCTAGGCAGGCAGTTTCCTCCATCGCTGGTGCAATGGAAGCCTCCTGTCTGGTTCAGCTCTGTGGCTTCTATAATTGCAACTATGTTGCCTTGAGCAGAGAGAGGCCCAGCCGGCCTAGGCAGACAGTTTACTCCTGGTGCAACGGAAGCCTCCTGTTTACTCTAGCTCCGTGACTGCCAGCCTCCACCTTGGCTGGGTTAATTTGCATACAGCCACTCTGATTGGCTGGTGGTCGTGGCTTAGGCATCCCAGAGAAACAGTCAATTTCAATATTACTCTTTTATTATATATATATATATATGTGTGTGTATATATATATAATTTTACAGAGAGGAAGGGAGAGGGATAGAGTTAGAAACATGGATGAGAGAGAAACATCAATCAGCTGCCTCCTGCACACCCCCCACTGGGGATGTGCCAGCAACCAAGGTACATGCCCTTGACTGGAATAGAACCTGGGACCCTTCAGTCCACAGGCCAATGCTCTATCCACCGAGCCAAACCAGTTAGGGCAGACTAGCTTTTCTGAGTAACCTGAGTATTACTTGAAATCAAGCTTCTTATCAACTTATCCTTTTAAGTCATTTAAAGACATCTCTTCTCAATTTGGTATGATACCAACAAAACATATTTTTCACAACTTTCTCATCCTTTTCATGGTAGCAATTCAATATTTCTGGTATGTTGTTGTTTTTTAGTCTCTTCTTATCTTTGATATCGTGAAGTATTTGTCATCTATCCTAAATGGCCAGTATTTAATTCTATCTGATTGTACAGGGTGTCCTCAAATATAAATATATACATAGCTGCTAACTCAATTTTGAAAATGAAATGTATTTTTAATAAACATTGTCTTTGTAATTAAAATAAATTAAAAGGTAAAAACCTCTCTTCTCTATACAAGTACTAACTAACAGAAATGTACTACAAGCTAGATATATAATGTAAAAATTTCCAATAGCTACAATAAACACATAAAGAGAAACCTATGAAATTAATTTCAGTAATATCTTTTATCTATCCAAAAATATCTAAAATATTATCATTCCAACATATAAACAATGTATAAATTTAATGACATATTACCCATTATATTACTTATACTATGCCTTCAAAATCCAATGTGCATTAACACTTACAGAAAATCTCCATTTGTACTAACTACATGTCAAGTGTGCATTAGCCACATGGCCAGTTCAAGTACTGAACATCACAGGTGCATTTCATATACTTGAAAATTCAGTCTCTTGTGTATTTCTGAAAATTAAAATGCAACCTAACATACTACATTCAATAGTCCCATAAATTATAAAAAGTGGAAAATGCATTTCCAGATAGAATCCTATGAACTTCAGTTAAGTGTCCCACTTCCTTTGGTTAGTCTACACCATGCCAGAGCACACCAGGTCACTGGAAAGGTTAAATGAAAAGAAGCAAAAAGAACATTAAAATAAAATGTTATATTACACCCAATAGGTTTTCAATGATTTCTGGCCTTCATTCACTCCAAGTCTTTATAATTGGGATTAAAATTATTTTCACAGTGGCAAGTCAGAACAGATAACAACAGGAATAGAGCCACTTTCTGTTAATACATTAGGGATTAAACTGCCCATTCCAAATTAGGTGCTTTCCCCCAATATCACTGTCAAGACAAGTTTTTCATAAAAAGAAGATCACTTTACATGGAAGGAATTACTAAACAGCCTAGAGGTTAGAAATGCATTACCTGGTTAATAGATGTCCATCCTCTATAACTTTGAGTAAATTCTGCCACAAAATTAAAATGCAACATATAATTATTATTTCTGAGCCCAGTGTTGACAGATATCAAAAGAATCTTTCAAATGAGAACTTTCTAGAAAAATCTGTAATTTATGGTCACAGTAACTATAAATCAATGAAATACTACAACAAATTTTAGACCTCAAGAAGGCATAGCTTAATTTCAGAAGAAGATAGTTTCTGCAAAATCATTAAGACAAGTATCACATGATCTCATTCATATGTGGAATCTAATGAACAAAATAGATCCAGAGACATAGAAGCATGGAACAGACTATTGAAACTCAGAGGGAAGGCAGGGGAGAGTGGGTGGGTGGGAAGAGATCAACCAATGAACATGTATGAACATATGCATAACCCATAGTCACAGACAGTAGGGTGGTAAAGGCCTGGGGTGGGGAGTGGGAGTGAACTGGGAGAGGTCAAGGGGGAAAAAAGGGAAAATATGTAATACTTTCAACAATAAAGATTTTTTTTAAAGAATAAAATAACCTATCTTTCTCCACTGCAAAAAACAGAGAATGATGTCTGAGGAATCTTAAATTCTTATGTAAAAACTAGAGGCCTGGTGCACAAAAATTTGTGCATTAGGGGGGATCCCTCAGCCCAGCCTGTGCCCTTGCAATCTGAGACCCCTCGGGATATGTCTACCTGCTGGCTTAGGCCCACTTCCAGGGGAAAGCAGCAGTCGGACCTCCCTCTGGTAGCCCAGGAACCCTCGGGGGGATATCGACTTGCCAGGGGGGAGCAGGCCTAAGCTGCAGTCGGACATCCTTAGCACTGCTGAGGAGGGAAGGGAGGCTCCCACCACCACCACTGTACTGGCAGCCATCAGCCTGGCTTGTGGCTGAGCAGAGCTCCCCCCATGGGAGTGCACTGACCACCAGGGGCAGTTCCTGCATTAAGCGTCTGCCCTCTTGTTATCAGTGTGTGTCATAGTGACAAGTCATTCCCAGTGGTACTGCTGTTACAGTCAATTTGTATATTACCTTTTTATTATATAGGATAGAGGCCTGGTGCATGGGAGGGGCCGGCTGCTTTGCCCTGAAGGGTGTCCTAGAATAGGGTGGGGGTCCCGTTGGGGTTCCTAGCCAGCGTGGGTGAGGGGCTGAGGGCCGTTTGCAGGCTAGCCACATCCCCTTCAGGGAAGGGGTCCCTGCTGGGGTGCCTAGCCAGCCTGGATGAGGGGCTGAGTGCTGTTTGCAGGCTGGCCTTCCCAGCGAGGCTGGCTGAAAGCAGGTATCTGGGATTTATTTATCTTCTATAATTGAAACTTTGTTGCTTTAACCAGATCCCAGGTTGGATTGTCCCTGAGAACCCAGACTCCCAGCACTTCCTTGAGCCCAAGCTGGCTGGAAGCAGGTATCTGGGGTTTATGTATCTTGTATAATTGAAACTTTGTTGCCTTGAGTGGAAGCCACAGCCAGCCAAGGCAGGTAGGAATCTTAGTTTCCTCCATCTCTGGGGCATGCCTTCTGCTTGTTCCATCTCCGTGGATGTTGGCCACCATCTTGGCTGGGTTAATTTGCATACAGTTGCTCTGATTGGCTGGTGGGCATGACTTAGGTGTAGCAGAGTAACACAAATTTGCATATTACTCTTTTATTAGATTATATTTTATGACATATTGTATTCAAGTGCCAATCACCAAAAAGCATCATTTGACACTCAACTACTGAGCCACACTAGCAGGGCTGAGATAGTATTAAATTATAGCTATATATTTTGACACAGACATTGAAACAATAAGAAAATAAAAGTATACCAGCTTGCTCACAGTTCTCATCTCCAGAAGTGAAATTATGTTTATTTCCCTTCTTTGTAGTCTTATGCATTTGCTACATTTAGAGCAATTAATATGTATTACTTTGGTAATCAGAAAAAATTATGCTATGTCACAAGTATAATTAAATGATAAACAATGAATGCCATAAACTTAATTTATTTTTATAGTAGTTCTTAATTATCCCTCTTTTTTCAATAATATGCTGGAAAATTCCAGCTAGGTTCGATGAGAATGATAAAGGTCTGTGGGGGAAGGGAAGAATTGTTTCATTTTCTATTTTTAATAATGGTGTCATAGATAATTTCTAATTTCTGATTATAAAACTAATATAAGTTGAATTTACCTAGGAATACAATTTATATATGAGTTTAAATGCATAAAATTAAAACTCTCATTTTTAAAACATAAATAATTCAGATTATAATAATTCAGGATAGTTAATTTAAATCCTGAAGATTAAAACTCTTAATATAAGTAATGAAAATATATTATTTCCACTAAAATATTGCAGCATTGTCCCTATAATGAGAAAAATAATAAATCAATGACCTGAATCTGCTAGATATCTGACTGTGAATTAGATAAGTCAAATTGATCTCTATATCCTATATCTAAATATAATCAAAAATTTATATAGATAATGTATATGTTTCTATAGAGTAGCCTTCTAAAATATATCACCATTCAGCTGTAGCTAGTTTGGTTCAGTGCCTAGAGCATCACACTGCAAACTGAAGGGTTCTGAGTTCAATTCTGGTCAAGAGCACATGCCCTGGTTGTGCTCATCCCCAGTAGGGGTCATGCAAAAGGCAGCCGATCAATGATTCTCTCTCATCATTGATGTTTCCCTTTTTCCCTCTCCCTTTCTCTCTGAAATCAATAAAAGTAGATTTAAAATAAAATATATCACCATTCAAAGTTTATTTTCTGAGCAAGATATATTTTCCTCATGTGTAAAATGAGGGAGTTGGAATAAGTGATCTATGACGACCCTTTAATAGACAATTGTCACCCTACAGACACACCAGCTCTGTGAATGAACCTACATTAATATAAAGTCAGGATTTTTTTATGCAGTTTCAAAATACTAAAAAATACTTGTGAAAGGGCGGTGACTGACTCAAACCAGCCAATAGGGATGCAGAGGAACTAACTGCATCCTGCCCCCTGTGCAACCAAACCCTGGCCCTTCCCTCAACCAATCAGCAGGGGCCACAAGCATTACCTCACCAACTTCCCCTAGACCCCCTATAAAACCTTTGTTCTGTTGGAGCTCGCTCTCTCCCCGCCCTACCACTGTGTCGGTGAGTGTGTGTAGGATTGAGCTCAAGCTAGCTCAAATAAAGGCTCTATGTTTTTGCATCGGACTCAGGGCTCACTGGTGGTCTTTGGGGCTCACGAAATCTGGGCGTAACACTTGTCCCCATGAAGTAATATGTTTCACCAATCTGATCCTATAACCACCTTAAACTATTCCTCCAATTTTAAAGCATACCAGCCTCATCCATAAGAATACCTCCGGAGAAACAGCAAGATGGCGGCATAAGGTAAACACCGTAAATGCAGCCGTGAACAACTATTTCAGAAAAACCACGAAAAGAACACACGGACACCACTCGCACCCACAGGAAGGCTGGCTGAGTGAAAATCCTACAACTAGAAAAGAGTCTGAGACTCAGAGGAGCGGCGGAAGCAAAGTACAGAGGTACGGAGGCGCGCGCACG
>PVJC01021494.1:0-28170 GCA_004026665.1 Murina feae
TGGGAGTGCTCAGCGTATTTGTTAATGAAGTATTCCAGCTTCTCAGGAATCGTGATACTGTGGGAGGAACAGAGAAAAGGCCTGGTGCTCACAGAATCGCAGGGACTCATTAATAACTACTCCAAGCCCCTGAGTGCTTAAATCCCATGCAATGCATAGCTGTTAAAAAATTGTTTTAACAAGGTATTACTTTTCCATATAATAGGAGCAATGTCATAAAAGCGAAGCAGGGAATGTTCTATCTGCTTATCATATATCGATTCGGACCTTATAATGTCTTAGCATGAGGCAGCTTTCCTGGCAAGTGGGAAACCACATTCCTACTTAATGACAGTAACAAAAGTGCAACAGCAAATGTGCCGAACTCCAAACACCCGAGGTGCCCAAACACCTTATTACTGAACGTTTTACGCAAGGAAGCCCACGGAAGCAGTTCCACTGCGCTGAGCGACATCATGCCTGTGTTAAGATGGTCGCACTGCCTTCTAACTGTAGACCAACGTTCCCACAAACACCTTCACTCGATATTCCCGTCAACCTCACGCTGCGCTTTATCCGCTGAATGTCAGCGGGACCCTCAGCCTCGCTGCGGTGACCTAACATGAAGGACAGCTCACAGGACAGAGCTGCGCTCACGCTGGGGGCATGGAGGCAGAGACCTACACAGAGGTTGGCTGCTATTTCAATAAAGATTTGGGGTAAATTTTCAACCAACCATGTAACGGATAGTCGTTCTTGATTCTCAGCACTAGAGATGCCCCATGTGATTATAAACAGAGGCCCCGATCCTGGTAGGGGTGCCCTGGAAGGCACAGCTCATCTACTCCGGGTACTCATATAATTGTTATCACTGCCATCATTTAAGCAGGAAAAGGGTCCCCTAGTGAAGATACTGGTTCACGGGGGAGGGAGGGAGGAGAGAAAGTTCACTTTAGCACCTTATCATTTCAGACTCTACACATCATTCACAACAAAAAGCTGCCGCAGCAGAAACAGCCCATACTTCGAGGTTTCAACCGGCTGGGGGTTGAAGTTCCCCTCCGAATCCATGGACGACTGCTTCTCCATCATGCCGACGTGGTTCGACTCCATGTAGTCTGGGGGCAGCGCGCCCGCCACAGCGCTCAGGCACGGCAGGGCCAGTTTGAAAAGCTCCTGTTCATATTTCTAAGAGGAGACGGAGAGCCAAAAAAATGAAATAAATAGCGCGTCACTGTTCAGCCAAAGCTGTCCGCACGATCGCTGTGGAGGGCAGGATGCTGAAGGAGAAAATGTGAATCCCCTGCGCTAACTCGGCCCATGAGCAGATTCTGTCCCAGAAAACAGGCCATTCGGCCCGAAATCCCTGCGAACACGAGAGGCGCCGACAGCAACACACTGCAGCTGCAGCCCAAGGAAACATCTCGGCTTCTCTAGATCTGTATTCCTTGATACCTGAAACCATGCAGCTTTGAATATGCTAAGGGTACAACAAAGTGGGCGATGGATTTTTACAACCTAAACCCAGTTTCAGGCAACGAGGACTGTATTTCTTAGTTACTGTCGGTTACAGGGCTGCACACCGTAGACCGCCTGCGGAGGGTATTTTAGTGCGAAGACATCGGGATTCGGGCCGAACTGGAGGCAAACACAGGAAACGTGCATTCCTGATCTTTCTGGTATATAATTTACATGACTCATTAAATGTGTATTGACAGATTTTTAAGAAAATCATCACTTAAATCAGATCTCACTTTAACCATTCAACTTTAATGTTGTTAATTCTTCTAAAAATGTCTTGTGCATATTATTTTAAAAGGACTCTGTTTATCAAAGATAATTCAGCAAGAAAAATTACCTCTGATGTGACCATCCACTCTTCTGAAAGTCTATGAATTATAAATATGGGACTATGAGGGGGCCGTCTGAATGGAGGGGCTTAAGTGACCATAGCAGCAAATAGCCAGAAAACCACTGGAATATTACTACTCCAGGAGATTTAATATAGTGTATTTTCATACTTGATATGATTTCTTCAGGTTTTATAAGATTTGGGAGGTAACTAAGGGGATTTTGAGCCCAAATAAGGCCAAATACAACAGAAATGTTATCAACCATGTGCATAATTTCCTAAAATGCTTAGCCATTTTAAATTCAGAAAGTGTTATGATCGCAAAGACATGGTCCCAAAGCAATTATGAAAAGTCTTAATGAATTTCATTTTTTAACGTTTGCTATAAATTCAGAAAAAAACAGAAAAAACTGTAAGTCTTGATAATTCTTACCAAGAACTTATGGCTTTGTTTATTTTATCACACAAATAAGCTCACAAAATATTAAAGTACCTTTTGAGACAGGGCATCAAAAATGCCCCAGAACAATTTTCTTGATAAATGAAGTTCTTCCTCAGAGGCAGCTCCGAAGTTCCCCCACCCGCCGGGTAGACAGTAGTATTTCCAGCACCTTTCGTAATGGTTTGTCAGCAGCTACGGGAAACAGTGAGAAAGGCCATGAGCTAAAGACTCCTTTGATACTTCTCCATTTCTCCCCACATGGCGTTTTGATACCATGTAATGAGGTAAACAGAACCAAAACTGCTCAGTCCACCTGAATTCTTCTGGGTGACCTTGTTCCATGTCTATTTCAAACGAAACAGTGGTCACAGCATAGAGATCTAAGGACCAATTTTACAAATCACTCGCCTTGCACATTCTTTATGAGGCTATTGGACTGTCTATGCATCTCTGTGTTCTACGTTAGTGCCCGTCACTTCCCTCTTCAGAGTTTTATGAACTGGGATCCCCTGGGCTCCATGGGCATAACAAAGGGACTGGTGTCAGGGTGACCTGAGCACAAACATCCCCAGGACAGGGGCCCTAAAATGTGCCTTCGGAGGGAACTGCACCTCTGAATGTTTGTGCTTCTTTCTGTGACCCTTCACCCTACACTCTGTGATGTGATGTCTCTAAGTAACCCCCAAACTGTCTACCTCAATCAGCTCTTTAAGTATATTTTCAATTTATTATCTTACTAGGTGTCTATGTTGCTTATCAAGTTTTCCCATAAACATTTTATTTGTTTGGAACTGAACTGGAAGTTCCAACTATAGCATCTTTCAATTTTTTTTTGGTAGTTCTTTGGATAATGTGTTCTTGATCTATAAACTAACCAATATTCACAATCATTTGCCAAGTTAATGAAATTATGTTTATGAATCAACTAAAAATTTTTGGATTGTGCCCTGGCTGGATGGCTCGGTTCTTTGGAGCGTTGTCCTGTGCACCAAAAAGAATGTGGGTTTGATCATCCATGAAGAGAATAATATAGCAGAGCAGAGAGAATGCAGTGAGTTCTCTATCCTCCATGACAAACCATAACTGCTATACAGGAAGGTTACCTTCCAACCTTATGCTGTGACACCTGGAAACCCTCATTAGATTGCCAACACAGAATCGCTGTTTTCAAAGCCACTCTTCACCCCTGAGGCTGCTGATGTTCTAGGCCAGGCCTGGCACCATGTTTCCAGCCTGAGGATTGCTTGGCTCATTTTTTTCCTGTGGCCCATTTGTTCCCACTGATTTCCATTTCCACTGGCTTACAGTAAATCAATCTTAGGATTTCTGTGGTCTTTTATTGCTTGTATATTTTAGGTTGATGCACACAGATCTATACCTATATGCCCATTCCATCAACTGGAAGAAATCTTCCAACATTAGACATCAAGCATGACGTTGCTAAGAGACGTACACACAGGTTGTAACAAGAAACAGTCCGAGGACCAGGCCGTAAAGTAATTATGACCGTGTCTCATCCTTACCTTAAGAGGCATCTTTGCATGCTCATTTAACAGTGGGACATCAAACACGAATCTCCTGAGTAAGTGCTGCATCATAGAAGGTCTCAGTTGGCTGGTGGAACAAAGCTGATTTTAATAATGGAGTGAACGGTCTAAACTAAGTGGATAATTCATTAGACTAAATTAAATATGCCAAGAACCTGTACCTACGCCTCTCTTCAGAGGATGTTAGTTTTAGGTGTTCCCACTGCAAAGATTAACCAATGGTTACACAGGGAGTAAGAGGTCCCATCTGCACCTTGTCCCCACTCCGATCTGAAGACTCATCCCTGTTTCCCACGGGACATGCTTCTTCTTTGCTCTCTCCCTTCCTAACACGACTTAGTGACGTGTCTTCCTCACTCCTATGAATGGGAGGGTCTCCAATGACCAGATAGGAAGCAGAAAGATGAGCGAGTGAGGAGCAGGAGGGCGAGAAGGGCTGAGACTGAACTTCTGCCAGAGGATGATGGGAAAGGTGGACGTGGCAGACATCAGCCTTCTGCTATGTCAGGCAACCTTAAGCTCCTACCCATTTAATATGTAGACAAATCTGTGAGTTACGCATTTTGATTCCATTTTATAGAATGTTAGCCTCAGGGAAGTGATAGGACTGATCTCCTAATTTTTCACCTCCCTTATTCCCATCTGGCTTCCGAACCCCTACACCCCACTGTGAGCGGAAACCTTCCCTTCACAGTGTGCTACCAGCTGCAAGCTGCACCTCCAGGAGCTCCTGTCCAATGAGAAAGCGTCTCCATCCTCGTTAGGGGCCTGAGAAGTTGTCCCTTTCACCGTCAGAACTCCAGCGGGAGGAGATGGTTCTGGTTTTCACGGGGAAGGCATTTGAACACCTCTACCTACAGGAAGTGGTTTTCCAGTGGAGGGAAGGGCCAGCATTCCTCACTGTCCCCGTAAGTAACGCTTTAATATTACACCGAGTCATTTTCCATGTTCAGTAAGGACTCTCTCTCTTCTGTTTTGGAAGCACCAACAGGGGAGAATCTGTTAGTCTTACACTAAAGTGGCAGGGACTCCTCACACTACCATCTCGCCCACTAACATCCAGAACAGCACAACTGGTCCAACACCACACCCAATGGCTAGATGCCCTTGAGAAGTTTGGGGGAACACTCCTAAACTTAGCTCATCCCTTACCACAAGGACTACATACTAGAAATTAATCTTTCGGTACAGAAGTTGTTTCCAAAATTCCTAACAACTCGCAGAGGGCCACATGGTAGATAAATTCTCTTTCTGAAAGAAGGAGAGACTTGGTAACGGTAATTCCCACTCACCCACAAATAGAGAGCAAACAGACTTCTATGGAATCGCGCTGAGCTTTGGTCAGTGAGCAGCCCTTAGAAAGTCTGTACACGGTGTGGAGCAACGAGTCGATGAGGGAAGCGTGGTGCTCTGTGCCAGCAAACAGAGGGGCACATCTCGTTAACAAAGGCAGCACGGCCGTGCAGAGGTACCGGTTGAGGGCCAAGGCCATGTCCGTAGCACTCAAAGCAGCCTGACAAGGAATTGGAGAGGACAAGGTCATTTGTGTTTGGGGAATCAACAGGTTGACACGTCATTTCACCATCTCAAAAGTGACCAGAAAGTAAAAATATATACCTTTAAATGTGGTTCATATGACTTTTACACTAAAACAATCAACTTCAATTGCTTATCAATAGATAAAAAATAAATGAAGTGCTATCTCCTCAGAAAGCCCAGGAGCCAAGAGGCTCGTATTTTATAATGAAACATCAATAGCAGAAATGGAAGATAAAGACACTAATTATATCAAAGAATGTGAGTACTTTACGAGGAGAAGAAAGAGCAAAGAGCTTATTCTCAAACTATATTTCTTCATACATTCTTTCTGAATTCTACTTACTAATACTGTTTCTATTTCTGCTCATGTCCACCAATATCATTACTATGCTATCTCAGAATTTCATGTGAACACACCCAAAGAAAAAAAATTTAAGTTGCATTTTTATGATTCTCCTCTCATGGCATTAATGAAATCCCTATTGTCAACTAACAATCTGTTTCCTTCTGAAATCAAGAAGACCCCTTTAGCTAAAAATGAAAGGAGGTGTTAGAAAACGCCTGGACAACAAGCTACAGCTCATTCCACAAAGTTTCAAGCAGCAGCAAATTAACACTGATGATGACACAGAGTCTCGATGGAGCCACTGGGCACATGGGGCAGATCTTAACCTGCCTGTATGTCAACATGAAGACACCAGGATAACATCGTAAGTACATGACTCAGCAATGTCCATTAAACCTTCTTAATACTTGAACTGCTTTATTGAGAATAATTGCTTAGGTCAACTTAGAGGTTTTCAGGAGTCACAGTGACCTCCCAAATGAGGCTTTCTATGAGTTTCTTATTGTCTTCCATGGCACCTGATTAGAATCCTTATCTTATTCTTGAGGCTGTCTTCTCTACTATTCAATGCATTCCTTGAGGAAATAGTCTATTTTATTATCTGTTTACACACTGCTTGCCTAACAATATAATAGGTACTCAATAAACATTTGGTGATACTAAATGAATAAATATGTCTATAAAAAAAGTATCACAAGCCAGAGATTGAAGAGTCACAATCCAGGAAGCCGGGAGTCCACGTCATTACCGTGTCTAAGGAAGCAGCAGCCCGGAGATCTGGCAGAAAGCCAACCTCCAGAAGGTGCAGGAGGAAATCCTGAACCTCAATGCCATAGACTCTGTCAAGGAACAAAACCATGGCCGCCTTGTGATCTGGGCAAAACCCCGCAGACATGTCAGGCTCCACCACACTCCCATCTGAAAGAGAGAAGGTGACAGGTTGTAGGCAGGGGTCATGCCATTCGAGAGACAGAGTGCAAATGTCTGCTTTCCAGCCCCCTCATGCTTTAAGCCAAGCTGAATGGTCTGCTGAATAGTTTTCTGTTATTCTGTTGAACAAGCTAACGCTGGGAACTGGCTCAGTGCAATTTAAATCCCAGTCATGGCAATGTTATTTGTATATCCATTTGTTACCAATGTGATATGGACAGAGCATTCTGCTAGATACTGAGAAGAAAAAAAGAAGGTATCTAAAATCCACACTGTAAAACCAGGAGTAAATACCATGAAAAGTTAAAACATAAAACGAGGTTTCACTCTTCTCAATAATGGGAGCTCTTTTACACGTTGATAAAACTAACCACGATGGGATACTCTCGATACATTTATATATTTGTAGGGTAGATAATTACAAAATGATGAAACAATCCTATGAAACAGTTTGCCTTTCAAATGAAATCTATTTCAGGAATGTAATTAGAATTAACAAGATTTAAAACATATCTGAGCATTACATTATTTTCTCTATCAAGAACCACTATTGATGCCTATATAAATTACTAAATCCTTTACTATAACTCCATAGATTCATAGGTTGGAAACCATAATATTAGTAATCATGGGATTACGTGTCAATTTAATTTACTGGGAAAATTATGTCTTTTCTGTTTGGCCATGTGATAATTATGCCAACTGCTGCTCATAACACACACACCATGAGATTCCACAAAGAATATTACAGAATCCTTAATGGTGATGCAATGTCAAAGCAAGAAGAATCCAGGAAAAAATGACAGAAGATAAACGTCCGTAACACCCTAAAAGAACAGTCACAACTTTTTTTGTTTTCATTCATAGTCAATGAATGAATTGATATTTACATCACAAAAATAAACAAATAATAATGTTTTAGGGAAAATTAAAGACTAAGGTTGTACACCTACTAATTTGCAAATTTAGCTCTAAACCAAGTAAAATTGGATTTAAAATCCAGCCAATCCCTAGTGTTAAGTCGGCAAGGTATAATTTTTTTTCCTTTTTAAAAAATAGATTTTTATTTATTGACTTGAGAGAGAGAAGGCGGAGAGAGAGAGAACATCGATTTGTTGTTCTACTTATTCACTCATTCATTGGTTGGTTCTTGTATGTGCCCTGGCCTGGATGGAACCCTCAACCTTAGCATATCAGGACGATGCTCCAATCAACTGAGCTACCTGCCAGTGTCTACAATTATTTGTTAAAAGCCTATATAAAATTCCAGTTCAAGTTTCCTAAAAAAGCACATGATACGAAATTTAAATGTATCAGGTTCTATTATATTAACACACGGTTGAGCCTAACTCACAGATCCTAAGGTAAGAAACGTAACCCACGAATCCTAGGATAAGATTTGGGTTTTAAACACTCACTCATTTAAGGAGTGACAACGGCCTCCACCTGGGACCCAGGGCTCAGCGATGTGCACGGTCGCTAGGTCTGTTCCCTGGCTCCCCCAACACGGGCAACAAAGCCGATGAACGCCCTCCTCTGCTCACTGGCATGCGGAGGCCTGGGCATTGGCTTTAGCCTGGGGACCTGCAGGGTTCATCCGCCTGAAGTCACCTCCTGGACTTTTGTCCAGCCTTCCTGGGTCCAGAGCTGGGGCAGCGGCACCTCTTTCCGGGACCACGTATTGCCTTCAGGTCTCTGAGTCCCTCCCCCTTTCATTGTTACATGGCCGCACTCTGCTCTAGAACAAGCGTGCTCAAAATGTTTGAGACAGGCCTCAGCTAATCCGAGGGACCTCACCTTTGGCTATCGCAGGCATCTGGAAAGTGATGCTGATCACGCCCACCAAATCTCCCAGTGGAATCAGGGACCTCAAAATTGACCTGATCCTGATGGCTTCCCCCTTCCCAGCGTGAATCAACTACAGGAAGAGAATAAAGGAACATTAGAATCACTCTGTGAAATCAATGCTGTAATTCTGTCTACAACCTTGAAGCACAGAATAGCACCTAAAATGGTTTCCTTTGACGGATATGCGTAGTTAGACCTGGTGGAAACGGCTGTCTGGGGCTTAGAGGCCATTTCCCTGCCCCCAGGCCCCTCTGACATCGGCTCACTGTGCCGCAGCCAGTGCCCGCAGTGTTATCCTCAAGGAGCCTGAGATCATTGGTCTGGGTGCTGGGGGACACCCCTACAGCTACTGTGTCTTCACACAGAGGAGCCAGGGTGCAACTTACATGCATTTCAGGAGCACAGCGTCCTAACAGGTCAATCAAAGCCGCATAGAAGGTCATGATGGCGTTCCCCATGTGGATGGTGTTGTCCTCCTCCGCTGTGTCACTTTCATGGATCATTCCAGAGAAACAGAAACAAATCAAACAGGAGGATGAGGTGACAGTTCTGGTTTATTACATGTTCTCAGGGACAGGGGACACTAGGTAATTCATTCTGATGCTTTTCGTGTCTGGGTTTAATTTACAGCTGGGCATTTTAAAGCAAAATGACAATGCATTCAAGACCAGACCTGAGATTCTGTCACCAAGGACACACTTGTGGGAATGTGAATATTAAGATCCCTTTAAGGAGGAAAAAAAAAAAAGAACTGCTAATTTGATGATTCTGCTCCGTTTGTAGTGGCAGCTAGTTCATTAACAAGGAAGGTAATAGATGGAAGGATTTAAAGCTTAGAACGCTTTTGTGACTAGATACATTTACAGAAGGGGTGACAAAGATCTGTCCCATAAGGTCACATATATAGGGTGCCCAGTACAGTATTTTCCCCAAAGTAAGAACTTTATAAACATGATCTGTGACCCACGTCCAGTAATCCGGCATGCCCCGCTCCCGCTCTGTGGGGAAAACATAAATACTTCATTGTCTCACTGAGGAGAGACCAATTTTTATGGCCCTGGGAGCCAAGGCCTTCCTCCTTCGGCAGCTCAGCAGTCCGCTGTATCTGCTGCATCAGAGGTCTGACCTGGGGCGGCAAGGCTGCACTGCCCACACCTTTCCTGGCGTGCAAGGGCCCGATCTCTAGATGTACTTTCTGCTACTTAGAGAAACTGAGGGCCCCCCCGTTCCTCTGTGGCTGACTGGTAAGTAAAGAAGCTCCCAGTCTGGAGCCCAGCCATGGTGTGGACAGCGCTCTAGGCCGGGTTGTCCATGCAGCAGCGCTGGCAGGACCACATCTGTGTTTGAACTTGCCTCCAACAGGCCCTGTGCTGTTTCTTCTCCACGAGTGGGTATCATGAGCCCAGCAGGACTGCCGCCTCCCAGAGTAAGACAACAGGAGCGGCAGCCGGGATTAAAGCACATCCACCGCTGAAGCTACCTACTCACAACCTGCACATGTCTGGGCAAAGGGAAGGCGGTCGCTGCCCCCTCCATCACTCCTAGCATGATGACACCCCCTCTTCTGGACTAAGTCCCCATTATCTTCCTAAAGGTCTCCCTCATTCGCTATTTTCATGAAAACTCTTTCTAGCTGCCTCCTCTGATTTTGACTCCGTGTGAAAGCTCGCTGCCATCACTGTAAGAAGGGAATTTGCCAGAGCCCCTGGGGGAAGTCACTGATGAGAGACAACCTCCCACAACCTGAGCTGCTCACTGCAGCCACATCCTCCTCACGTCTCTGTTCTGCCCGCCCGGTCCAGCAGCCCCCCATCCCTCTCCCACATCTAGCACACTTGGTCCCCTAGGGGAGAAGTCACCAGTTACACTGAAATTAACAGACTGCAAGTTATATTTTATGAAAGTTCAAGTCAATTAGCACAGTTTGCTCCTAAAGAGTGTGTGTATTGGACCTACGGGGTTTTACTGGACCCACTGGATGGTGAGGGGCCATCCCGAGAAGGGTCCTCGGCGATTTTGATGGCCTCTTCCATGGCCGCAAGGAGCCCGTTCCCACCCTCGCCGCGCAGGGCAGGGCCGAAGCACTCGGGCCTGCGGATGAGCAGCCGCACCACCACGTTCGCGTTCTCCTCCACACTCTCCCCTGCAGGCACAAGCGGGGTCACACGGACTTCTGAGCACATCACGTTACATTAATTCACTTATGTTAAAAAAAAGTAACAACTAAAACCAACAAAGATGAAGGGAAAGCCAAAATTACACTCAGGTGACTAGTTTTATGTGCACAAGACTGTCATTTTCTGTTCTTGTACCTTAGCATTTCCACCGTAAAGGAAAGCATTATGGAGGCATATGCCGTTAATCAGTAACTTGAAGCCACAGTCCTAGGCCTTATAGAATCCAATTACAAAAATGCATAAGAATGTAAGTTACAGAAAGCTTTTAATAATGAAGTATAGCATCACTATCAAAACACATACTATAAAGTAAGTTGTTACTGTAAATATCTGATTATAAGATATCGTATCTTCCCTAATATTTACCTCCCCCATGAAAATGCTGGCATGTTTTAAATAACTATTCCTACGTAGTTTTAATAATGAGTGAAGAGGACCCCATGAGCCATCCGTCCTACCGTTACAGAAAACAGCAAATCTGAGGAAGTCGAGGTATCGCTCCCCTTCGACGGGGTTCCAGCCAATGTCTGGGTAGCCCTTGGCCACCAGCATCGGGCAGCTCTGCAGTCCACAGCCAGCCAAATACCGGACAACCTGCCGACGGGACGAGGAGCAGAGCATGAGCCCTCGGGCGGCGAGTCGGAGGCCGGCAGGGCTGACCCTGCACAGCGCGGGGAGGCCGCCTACCTTCTCCAGGTCCGGCTCGCGCAGAGCTAGGGCCAGCTCATTGTTGTCCATCACCGAGGCGGCCGCCACGTCCAGAGGCGTGGAGCCTCTCATCGCGGGTGAGGCTGTTAATCCAAATGAGGATGAAATAAAACCTGGATTGGGCTGCAACTATAAATCCCACGTAGAACACACTTTTACTTACAATTTAATTTCCAGATGCAATACATATAGCACTCCTCCGGGTTAAATGACATTATATTTGAAATATGTGTATTACTTTTATCACAAAAATTAAATAAAAGTCAAACGCTTACTCACCTAAACCAACACTGCTGTTTTCCAGTAAGTAACTGAGGTGGTCGAACATAGCCTTTTGGTTCTGCCGGCTTATCCGACAGAAGTAGCAGAGGAAACGGCAACAGTTGGCTACCATCTTGGGAAAAGTGATCTCCTGCACAAAGAGCATTTCATTAGCTGTGAAAGCAAATTATCTTTATAAAATCTTCCCTGACCGGTTTGGCTCAGTTGGATAGAGCCTCGGCCTGAGGACCGAAAGGTCCCAGGTTCGATTCCGGTCAAGGGCATGTACCTGGGTTGCGGGCACATCCCCAGTGGGGGGTGTGCAGAAGGTAGCTGATCGATGTTTCTAACTCTCTATTCCTCTCCCTTCCTCTCTGTGGAAAACCAATAAAATATATTTAAAAAATAAAAAGTAAAACTGAGTCACATTATTAATCCGTGTGTGCCCATGTCTGCAGAACGCTGGCCCGACGACCTTCCCGCTTCCAGACTCTGACCCACCTGTCCCTGAGCCCCAGAAAAGCTAGCCTGGCACCAATGTCGAAACCTCATCACCACCATTGGCTAGATTGGGAAGTAATCTGCAGCCCAACCCGAAGGACTCGGTGTGACTCCTGCCCACTAGCAGCTGTGCTTCCTTGGAAAACTGCGAGCTCACTAACTTGGTTATGTAAACCTGGAATTAGAAGGATAATACTGCTCCCTCTGGGCAAGAAAGGCGGCTGTAAGCGAGACGGTCTGTGAAGAACACCCAGGGTAATATTTGGAACCACAGGTTCTGATCGTCAGAGCTGCCTCCGCGGTTACTGTTCAAATCCCAGGTATTCACAGTCTCCCGATGGCACAAGACTCCTCCGCTCTATTGGAGCACCCTGACCAGAAGCTGGACCCCATCGGACACGTGTCCTTAGAGAGCCAAACCCTGTTCTAGAATGCTCAATGGTGCCTGGGGTCCTCCTTCAACACAGCATTTTATAAATATCTTTGTGAGTCTGTCTAAATGGTGACTGGACATGAGAATTATAGACTCATTTCCGTATTCTGAAAAACACACAGTGAAATTTCAAAAATTATTGAAATATATTTTGGAAATCAGACATCATGAAATTATACCAATAATTATGAAATTATACTTCATAATTTTATTATGAAGTTATTTGATATATGACTCTGTTCATTTGATTCTAAAGAACTTTATTTTAATCCCTTAATTCACTTTAGAGTCTTACAACAAATAGTTCAGAGCATCATCCTCAAGTGCAGCCCCCAACTGTCAAGGGGAGCGGCTGGCTCTCAAGGGCATGTGTGTGTGGTGGACATGTAACGTGAAGAAACTGACTTACTGTTCTAAATTTTAAATAAAAAAAAAAATAAGTAGTACAGTGTTAACTTTTGACGTTTAAACATCCCTTCAATGACAGTAATTAAGGATATAACAACTCACAGCACAGGATAAAAATTGCTACAGATATTAAAAACAAGAAACACTAATAGTACATCCAACTCTCAGTCGGCGTCTTTAAAACAGTCCTCTGGAGACAGCCTAAGAACGCCTGCACTCAGGAGGCTGCAATGAACGCCGCCCCAAGACTCAAAGGGTTTCCTTTACCTTAGACTCGCCACCGCCAAGGACGTTCACCATGACCTCCATCACTGTCTCGTGCATCCCCAGTGCCCTCATGAGGTTAGGGTGCTGGTAAAACACTTTATTGTTCATAATGTCCCTATAGAGGAACACAGGTCAGAGCAAAATTTCAATAAAAAATGTATCTGAAATTTGATCAACTTTCGGAAATACTGGCGTACAGAAAAGTAAGAGCGATCATAGTTAAGCCACAAATGTTAATAAATGCAATTGAGTTTTCCTCAAAAATATTGGTAGCCTGCCAAAAATAGTAAACAAGTTGTCTATTCTTTTCAATTGCAAGAAATGTATTAAATATATAAACATTCACTAATATGAATATAGTTTTGGACATTTATCATCCTAATTTAATGTATATCATCCTTATTTAATGTATATTCAAATGTGTTCAATCTTTTGTATAGAAATGAATCAGTTTCAACGTTTATAGAAAAATTTCTATGTAAATTATTGATCTATGAGTATATCTGCTTTACATTTCTTTAATCCTTTTTATTATTTTTGCATTCTATCATCCATGTCAGTAGTCATCTTCATTATCTCATTTTTTATCTGATAATCATATAGCTAGGTTAGCTTTCTTTTTTTGCTAAATATTTGTGTTCTACATCACTTTCTCACATTCTACATTCCCGACTCCTACACCCTTATGTTCAAGCATTTTTCTTGTAAACATCATATAGATTAAGCTTTCCTTTTTCTATAGTATGTCAGTTCCCTCTTATATTCATATCCCCAAGTTAATGCAAGTTACTGATTGCTTAGACTTACGCAGGTACACACCAATAACACACTCACTAAAACACAGTGCCTCCCATTCCTCCTTCCTGAATTCTGTTTTCCTTCCTCAAATGCACAGCCTTCAGAAGGCCTCTCAATGAGGGACTGTAAGTAAGTACTCTGAAATAGCTGGTTTTCTCTCACGCTTGAATATGGATGTAAATTTTCTCTCCGAAACCACACAAAGCACAAGCTCACCGTGTGGGATCCTCCCCTGGTAACAATCCCACACTGAGCCACGTTTTCCAGTCCTGCCATTGAAAACTCAAAGTATCGTTCCTTTGCAAATGTTCGGGCTTTCCTCTCTACTTTATTCTAAAACGGCCCCTCCAGCTGCTGATGTGGAAGTATTGGTGCTTCACGAACCTGTGAATTCCCATCTTTCATCGACTCTGAGAAACTCAAGCCAATAGCTCTTCTATCCGTCCTTCATTGCGTCTCCTAGCAACCTTCTTCTGCACATGCGGGACCTCCTCTCACTATCCCTTAGGTCTCACCCTTCTCTTTTGCACTTTCTATCTTTCCGTGCTGCACTGCTGAGTAATTTCCTCAGCTCTATCATCTAATTCATTAATTTTCTCTTCAGCTATATTTTACATGTAATTCAATTACCTGTTTGTTTTTTTAATATCAATTCTCGTATTTTCATTTTTAGAAGTTTATTTGGATCTTTCTCAAACCGTCCTGGGCTTTTTGCATGTCTTATTTTTAGAGACTTCATTTGTTCCTTTGCATACAGTGATTTTATGTTCTCTTTCCAACATCCTATTATCTGAAGTTCTTGGGGGAGGTTTCTAACTCCATAGTTCATTGTAACTGCAGACCCTTATTCATGGTGAATCATTTCCTACGTGTTTGCAGTTTATTTGGGGCTAACTTTTTATACTATTTAGGTTTTTTCTTGCAAGATTTCATAGGAACTTGAGCTGAGAAAGCATACCACCGGGCCATTTTTTACTTTAATTTCTCAGCTTGGGGGTCCTTAAACTATGTATATGGTGCAAAGGTTAAACCCCCAATCTACATGAAGCTCAAGTTACAATGCTGAATTCACTGTTCCCCATTCTTCTTTCAAGGCCCAATAGATACAGACAAACATTCTTATTGTTTCCTGCTGAAGAATTTTTATCTCCTCATGGAATTAACGTGTTTTTATAACCTGTATTTTCATATATGATTATACATTTCTGTGTAATTAATTAAAAAACAAACTCGAAGGTATCTGCTGTGTATCATAGCCATCTTTACATCCAGTTGTAAAATTAAACATGTTTCATTATTGAGCAACCTTCCGATTTAGCTTTAAAACATAATCTCTAAAACCAAAGCAATCTAACTTAATGATCATGCAGTCTAAAGCGTGTAGTTTATTAGTGCACCTACTGTTCTGGTACTGGGATAATCAGTGAGAAAGAAGACACACGTAAGACAAAAGGCCGTAATGATTAAAGGTACCCTAGTCCCCGAATCATGAGCTTCTCCTCTTCTCTGCCCATCCTCACGCTCAGCAGAGAGCGGATCTGGCCGAGGGAGGCCAGCAGGTTGATAGTGTCCTCCACGGAGACAGCGCTGATGGTGTAGGTCTTGGGCAGGGCCTGGACCAGACCCCCGATGCCATCGTACTGCCGGTGCAGCAGCACGAACATGGCCCTCACCAGCTCGGGGTCCTCGATGACAGACTCCTGAGCCCACCGCACCATCGTCTCAGAGATCAGCTGCTGAAGAGTGGCTGCGGGGTCATTGTTGGTATTTTTAAAGAAGGAAAATGAGAAGACATTAAATAATAAGAGAAGACATTAAAGTGGGCATTTCAACTGCATATTTCATAGTCCCAAACTTGTATTTATATTTGTACTAGAATATTTAGGAGTATTTTTAAAAGAAAATAAACTTCACTTAAATATATGTGTGTGTATGTATGTATGTATATATATATGTATATATATATATATATATATATATATATATACACACATGTACATACGATACAATAGAGATGAGTTATAGGACATGTAAGAATGGAAATATACAAACTGATGAACTTTTCTTTAAGGACTACTCTTACAATGAAAGGATTTTGGTTGTTTCAAAATTGCAGCCACTTTTTCAAAATCACCGTTGGCAATTCATACAACCATTAATATAAGTTGTCCTGTTACTTTTATTTTCTTTGTTCCATTCTCTTCTTCCCAGAAAACCTGACATCACGTGTCCTTATAAATTTAGGTCAATCACGGGCATTCGAGGAGCTAGATGTTTACCCAATTGTCTCCTCACTGAGTCATTTACAGCCGCGACCTCATGTTGTTACACTTATACTTAAATTTGGATCCCAATAGTCACTTAAAATGTCTTCAAAAAGGAGTGAAGTGACAGGGCAAGTCGCAGACCCACTCCCAAGGCTTCTGGGCGCGTGTGTCTGAGACTCACTGCCCTGTGCCAACTGATTCAGGAGTAGCAGCTTACTCTGCGGTTCGGTAAAATATGCATGAACCAGAACCAGAATAGAGTTAAGACACTCCCTATTGAACCCTTAAGAAAAGGTTTAACTTGATATAAGAATATTTGAAAATCAACTGCATAATATCAGATAGGAATGCTAAGTTACTCCCTTTTGCTTTCTCTTCATGGTCTCCAATCAAACACCTAAACTTCCAGACGCACATCCCCCCTCACAATGTGTTCTCTCTCCGTTTCTACAAGTATCATCTAATGCTGCTGAGCACCTCTGGTGGCTACAGGCATCTACCCAACAATCTGATTCTTGGAAGTTGCAAACTCAGTTTCCTCCCTGGCTCCCTAGTGCGACGTCGTTGAAAGGATGGGTAAGTGTCAGCAGCGGGCCCCTTTGCCTCTCCCTCTGCTTACACGACGTGTCGGAGGCACTCTCGGCTGGCTTGTCAGCTTGTTTCTTCTTCAGGGATGTCACCTTCTCCACCAGGGACAGTAGGCGCCCTCTAATTGTTAGGTCACTGTTTCCGTCCAGGGACCCATCATCATCCAGCTCAATTCCTAGTAAAAAGGGAAGAGAAAGAAGGAAAGAAAACCCTACTTTAAAAGTGCATTTCAGAAAAATAATTCTCAGGCTTTGAACCCTCTTGCACAGACAGCATTGGAAACTCAGCAACACCGAGCAAGCTTGCCCAGTAGCACTCACAGCGACATTCATGTGTGGCATCTCTTCCTCCCTGCTCTTCCCCCTGCCTCTGTGGGCTCCCAGCCCTCAGCCGCCAACATAAAATATAAAACTGAACAGAGAACAAAATCTCTCTCAAGAGACAAGTCTGCTCCTTTCGCCAACACGGGCAGCTCTGACTTCAGGCACCGTGTGCCTGGACCTGCAGCTCTGCCGGCCTGAAAACCTCCCACTTTCCTCCATAAATGTCAGTAGTATTTTAACAACCTGAGACGCAGGGAGAACAGCCCTAATTAGGTACCTACAGCATAGATGATTTGTGTCTGAAGCAATAATTCCACCATTGTAGGGTGTCCCCTTCATACTACATACATGGTATAACCTGACGGCAGTCATTCAGTGGTTCTTCATTCCTAAGCTGACTTAATATGCAAGGCAGTGCTTTTATTCTTATTACAATAAAAGAAAAATAATGTCCCTGGGGCCGTGCACATCTCCTAGGGGCTGGCTGCCAGTCCACCGTCTTTCATAGGAGCAGCCTTCACCCAAACCACTGCACGGAGACAGAGGACGCACCTGCCCACAGCGTGGAATCGAGCCCCTTGTGCAAGTTCTTAGCATGAAGGAGGAGGATTCCCTTCACAGATTTGGCTGCTAACATATAATTCAATGAAGGATTCCCTTAGGCATGAATTAATTTCATGAGACACAGGCTGAATTTCATTGGCCTAAACAGTGGCCACGCAGTCGGTTTAAATACAACTGTTTGTAAATAAATTTCATTAGACTCAATCAACCTAACACTCAGGTCTCTGCCCAAACACCTGGTTACAATCCGCGCCCCACCCCTCCTTGCTCCCTGTCACCAGGAAAAGAGAAAAGAGAGGGAGCAGGAATTTCAGTCATCTTCTGCTTCATCTGCCAGCCTGCCTGATCTCTACCCTCCTGACTTCCCACATAGGGTCTATTAACCATTTTATCATAAGTATTCTTAGATGAGCCCTAACCGGCATCATGCATCATGCGTATTTGTGAACTTGTTACACACAGAGCTGCTCTTGTAGCAGTGAACCTGCTACCTAAGAGCTACTTTTGAAGCAGTTCGTGTGCACTTCACAGGAGCTGTACGTCCTAAGACCCTTACCACAATGCGCCATCAGATCTTCATGAAAATCTAAGAGTTGGTCTCGAATTTCCTCTGGACACGGACACTCATTTTTGTCATCCTTGAAATTGAGAAGCATGTTGATCTGAAAGTTTGGAACCAGCAAGAGGAAGAAGGAGAATGAGAGAAAAGTGGATTGAGGAAAAACACAGCAAAGGTCATAAAACCAAAGCCGTTCAGAACCTGTATTGGAGTATTCGTAAAATGTTGCTCAACAGATGAATGCACCAGTAGGCGGGACAACAAATCAATGCTTCTCTCTTTCTCTCTCAAATCAATTTTAAAAATAATATATTAACAGTAAACAAAAAGTAAGTAAGTAAATAAATAAATTTTTTAAATGTCTGGCACTGTGTCCCAGGAGTGGAAGATTCCCGCAGCTGGGAGGGAACCCCGTCAGCTATGAGGACCCCCTGGAGCTACATATTGTTCCCATTTGCAGAACATCAGGATCTGGCAAACTGACGTCCTCAAAGAGGCCGTGACACACCTCATCTCTTTTAATAAGCCTATTATTTTTTTAAAAATACATTTTATTGCTTTTTTACACAGAGGAAGGGAGAGGGATAAAGACTCAGAAACATCGATGAGAGAGAAACATCCATCAGCTGCCTCCTGCACACCTCCTATTGGGGAGGTGCCTGCAACCAAGGTCCATGCCCTTGACTGGAATCGAACCTGGGACCTTTCAGCCCGCAGGCCGACGCTCCATCCACTGAGCCACATTGGTCAGGGCAATAAGCCTCTTGTTTTTTAAACGGAACCGGTAGACTGGTGAAACCATGACTGCCGACCGCCGCACCTTGGCTAGTGTAAAGAGAACAGGGAAATGCGCCTGTACCTTTGCAGTGCGTGGGTCCCGAGTGAGCTAAACGAGTGAACAGGGAGGGCTCCGCTCCCTCTTATACCTGTTCCTGTGGGGGCGACCTGAACTCCTTCGTCTTCCGGGCCGTGAGCGCGGCCGACATGTTCAGGGCTTGCATGACTTCGTTGTAGCGGAAGCGCTGGTTGTCCTGGAGCCTGGCGACAAAGTCGTCTGAAAAGGCCACGATGGCTTCTATGCGGTGCCGGACCTGGCAGTCGCAGAGGTACTGAAGGAGCAGGCACATCTAAGAAGACAATGACAAAGACGCCGAGGGTGAGTCGTGAATCTTGAAAGTTCTGGGACATCGAGTAAAAACCAGTGGCGGAGATGCCCCGCTGCACACTCGCCTCCTTTACGCACAGAATCCTGGCAAAGTCATGTCCCTTTAATGGACACTGTCCTGGCCCCCTGCCGCTGTAGGTGCTGTGGCCAATGGGATATAGGAGAAGCTTGCCAGGGGTCTCCTGGGAAAGATTTTCCATCATCGATAACAAATCAGAACACCCTCTTCTCCAGGAGAGTGTTCCTGAGTCACAGCATGATCACTGGAGGAAGATGGGTCACATACCTTGGGCTGAAAATTACGACTGAGGGTCGAGCAGGATACTAAGATCTGGGTTTCAAATGACATCACTGAGTTCCGCCAATCCTGGAACTATCTACCCCCAGACCCTGCGTGGAACTCAGGTGGTTTTACTGCATGTTCACTAACTGGGTATTCTCCACAGGAATCCAAAAGGATTTCTAAGTGCACAGTGAGCCTTTCAAAACATGCCTACCAGGGAATGTTCTGCCCCAGCTTCGGAAACACTTAACTACACCAACACCAATTATGCTTCAACACGAGGCACTGTGGCACTATCCACAGGAGTATGTCTGCCGATGCTGCTCTGAAATGGCCCTACTGTGCGTCCCCCTCCCTGTGCCTCCTTCATCCACCTTCCTGTAAGCAACATCCCCTGGGGTCTGGGTCCACATGACAGCCTCCTGACTCAGTCTGCCCTGGACCACCCTGTCTGCCCTCTCATCTGTTTTACTCACAGCAGCTACACTGTGATTTTAGGATAAAAGTTTCCTGCTAAAATTCTTCACGATTTGAATCGAACTTAGAATAAAATTCAAAATCCATCATGTGGCTGGTTTTAGCGATCGGCCCCATTCTGAGAGAGCGGCCCTCTGCCTGTCGCGCACTCTCTGTCCCACACTGCTCTTTCGGCGGCAGCCGCACCGCCTCTCCCTGCTTCACAGCCTGCGGGGCCACATGTCCTGTGCAGAGCTCCCAGGACCCTGTCCCACTCCCGTCTACACACACTTGTGTCCGATCTCAGCTCACCGTGGCCTCCCCGCACCTTTCTCATCACAATCCCATTGAAGTTTTCTGTATTCTAATCCATTCTATGCTTCCAGACCACCAATGGAATTAGCAATGAGATACATTAAAAGAGGTGCATCCGTGAGTATATATTGCCCCCCCAGGGCGGTGTTTCTGGAGGGAAGCACCCCTGTTCCCTCACCCAGCACTGTGCCTGGCTCTGAAGATAGAGAGGGAAACAGTGCACCATCGGGGCCCATACCCACGGGACCTTACAGACCAGAGCCTTAGAGAGGTCCTCAGATACCTGCGCACAGACAGACCATGCCTCCGGCTCCTTAGCAACACGTGCAGGAAGTGACAACCACTGGAGGACAAGTGTCCTGGGGTAGGCTGGTAGCATGCAGGCGGATAGGGAAGGCTACACAATGCCTGGCGTTCAGGCATTCCAGCAACACATGCTGAGATGCAGGTGCAGAAACTAGAGGAAAGACACAGAATGGCTAAGGAGCCTGAGGGAGAAGGGTTGGCAGACAGAAGGCCATCTCCCATGCTTTCACACATATAATACACACACACACAACGGCACACACAGAAATATACATGTATACACATAGACATGCATACACGTAGACACACACAACTATAGACACATAAATATGTGTATACATACCTACACAAATGTACATATACACACAAATATACATATATACATAAAATGTACACACATAAGTATACATATATACATGTGCAACTATATGCATGCACACACAATATACACATACACACACTGTACACAAAAGACACATATAGACACATACATGCAAATCTACATATATACACAAGTACATGTATACACACATACATACACACACAAACAGGCCAGACTTATAGACACACATGGTAGACAGACATATATACACTCAGCCAAGGAAACCACCTTGACAAATATACTAAATTTATCTTTTATTAACTATTATCAATTGAGTCAATTGGAAAATTCATTAAATTTAATCCAAATGTAATAAAGTTAGATTGATGGGTTCCCAACACAACTGGACAATAATTTTCTAGACAACTATGCAATACAGGAACCCGCACAGGCCAGCATCAGTGCCCTGATCGTGTGCAAGTCTGAGCTCCCCACCCTTCTCCCTGCTCCCCTGCAGCCTCCCGCTCAGCCCCTCACCTGGAGCTTCACAGGCTCAGGCAGCTTCATCTGCAGCAGCCCCTCTGCCGCGCACCCCTCGGACCTGGCATCCTCGGTGTGGGGCTCCTTGGGTGGGGCCTGGTGCTGCTCCTCCGGGGAGGCCTCCTTGAACACCCGGGGCTCAATTAGTTGCAGGATGTGCTTCAGGTCCTCCCCTTGGAAGACACCCATTGTGAGCAGCGTGTAGAAGAGCTTGATGAGTGGCACAAAGAGGAACTCGGTGGTGCCCCCTACGGGGTCCCTTGCGCGGAGTCCGCCCTCCTGCACCACCTCGGTCAGCATCTGCATGGTCTTGGCCTTGAGCGTATCCAATGGGAACTCGGGGCTGTACTGGTAGCAGTCGTGATTGAGGCACACAAAGCTGGGCGAGGAGAAGCGCATGCGTGGCCGCAGCGAGGTGCTGAGGCCGATGCCCGGCAGCCCGTGCTCCCTGTGCTTGTCTGGGAAGAGCGTGATGCTCTTGGTCTCCTCGGTCATGGGCACAATGAACTCGCTGTTCATCATGAGCCGCGCCGTGGCGTAGGCGCTCAGGTGGATGTCGATGAGCAGGTCGTAGTACCCAGTGCGCAGCAGGCCGGGCATGTACTTGCTCTCGATGGCGTACAGCAGCTGTGCCTCGTCCACGTGGCTGCAGAGCGCGTGTGCCACGCGGTGGTTGCCCAGGGCACACACGGCCGAGTACAGCCGCAGCGTGTGCGAGTGGAAGCGCAGCAGCTCCTCCTGCTCCGTCAGCTCCAGGATGTCCACGGACCTGCGGGGGCAGGAGATGCTCAGTCACAGGGACATACAAGCTCATGCCAACCACACTTTTCCTCCATGGCATGCAGAAAAAGCCCGTTCCAGTGTTCTGCAAAATTTCTTCCATGAAGAATTTTATGTTGAAAACGTTTACCCTCTTGTGCTTGCACCCCCTTCGTCGTCCATACTCCCGAAGTTCTGGGCACCTCTTACATACTGGTCTCTATCTGAACCTGGGGATCCCTCCTTTCAGAACATGAGCACTCCCTAGGAACCCCAAGTCCCTTCCCTACTGGGCTGACTGGTTTCTGGAACCCAGGAAACAGGCTGTGCCTTGTCTCTGACCTGTGAGCGCTGCCACCTGGCCAGTGAGAGGAGCTAACAGCTGATTCCTGGGACATGACCTCCCTCTAACCAACCTCCCGGCCAGACCCACACATATGCCACCAGGTCTGCGCCGCGCGGGAACGCAGTATAGTGACATTCTCAGCAAGGAGAGTTTCTGCCGGGAAACTGCGTTTCCACGGGCTCCTCATTCAGGCCATTCTGCTTCTGCCACGTATCATGACCTTTCAAACCCTCCAAAATCGGGCCAGAATAGGCCCAAACCTTTCCTATGACAGACAACAGAAACTGTTTTAACAGTCCATGCTTCCTTTAGACGAGCCACTCGATTTGAGTCCCCGGGCAGGGGTCAGCTGGAAGGGCCCAGTGGGAGGGTGCCAGGCGCGCAGACCTGTTCTCCTCGGGGATGTGCAGGGACATGAACTGCAGGGGGTCCACGCACTGCACCAGCCAGCCCTGGCGCTCGCTGACCCGTGACACATCCACCTTCAGAAACTGGTTGGGCATCCTGCTCCACAGGACGTGGGACAGGAACTGCACGTGGAGGCGCGGGGGACACTGAGGCACGGGGTTCCTGTGCTCGCTCTTGAAGAGCCCCGCCGAGAGAGGCATCACGTTCTAGGGACGAAGCAGAAGAACCGTTTATGACACTCCCGGGGGCGATGACTAACATTCCGCAGAACAGACAACAGAAGAAAGACCCGACGCGGGTCTACCGAAGCCAACCCAAGAAACAGCAGAAACTGGGCTGAAGCTCCTGAAAGGAGAAAATGTTGTGAATGGAAACGCCTGGCTGTCAGGGCAGGCACGTGGCTCTGCCGCACCTTGCTGGCCTCGGAGAAGGCAGGGGTGCGCAAGCGCCCCCCATCCTCCAGGTCTGCTCTCCAAGCTGCTCTCGGGGCCACATGTCCTGACACAGGTCTCATCCACACGGCTCTCTCCCTGTCTGTTCTGTCCCACCCCCCACCCCCGTCCATAACCCATACTCTCACTCACACTGATGTTTCTCGCTCCCTCTCCCTTCCTCTATGAAATCAATAAAAAAATATATTTTAAAAATTATTCCCTAACACAGTGGTTCTCAACCTTCCTAATGCCGTGGCCCTTTAATATAGCTCCTCATGCTGTGGTGACCCCAACTATAAAATTATTTTCTTTTTTTTAAAATAAATTTTATTGATTTTTTACAGAGAGGAAGGGAGAAGGATAGAGTTAGAAACATTGATGAGAGAGAAACATCGATCAGCTGCCTCCTGCACACCCCCCACTGAGGATGTGCCCACAACCAAGGCACATGCCCTTGACCAGAATTGAACCTGGGACCCTTCAGTCCGCAGGCCGACGCTCTAGTCACTGAGCCAAACCAGTTAGGGCCATAAAATTATTTTCGTTGCTACTTCATAGCTGTAATTTTGCTACCGTGATAAATTGTAATGTAAATATCTGACATGCAGGATGTATTTAGGCGACCCCTGTGAAAGGGTCGTTCGACCCCCAAAGGGGTCGTGACCCAGAGGTTAAGAACCACTGCCCTAACAGAACACAATCCAAATGTAATACCAAGAATGAGTCTTTCTTACCTTTATTCTTCCCAACTCAAACTGGAAAACATTGGGACTTGTAGCTTGTGCAAAAACTGCAGGAAATAATTTGGTGCTTGGCTCCACCTTAAAACCAACGAATTTAATAATGTTAGCAGAGGAAGAAGCGGAAAGAACACGTATTTTCTTCACTAAGGAACACTTCACAAGAGCGAACCAGAGACTTTCCTTTCACCCTTCAACAATAACTTGGAGCATTTCATTTCTCTGCTACGTGAACAATTAAGGAGAAATGTACTCTTTGCTCTGGGAGGCATAAGGCACAGCTATTATTCAAGCAGAAGTAGAAATACATAATTCATTGACTCCTGTTTTCGTTTTCATTTTTGTTGCTGTTAATCCTCACCCAAGGATATTTTTCCCATTGATTTTTAGAGACAGTGGAAGGGAGGTGGGGGAGAGAGAGAAACATCAACGTGAGAGAAACACATCTGTAATGTGCCTCCCGCATGCACCCTGGCCTGGACCTGGAATAGAACCTGCAACCCAGGTGCATGCCCTTGACTGGAAAGCAGACACAAGACCGTTAGGTGGGTGAGCAGATGCTGTAACCACTGACCAACACTGGCCAGGGCCTGTTTTCATTTTTTTTCTAATTTGCGTTTCCATCTTAAGGAGTGTGCTTTCCTCTATGGTTAGCAACACCTCCCTGTGGAGAAGCAACACCCACGGACGGTACCTGGTAGTAGGTGCTCAGCTCCTTGCCGTTGGCCGTGAAGGTGAGCAGCCCGCTGGCGGCGTCCACCACGCAGCCGATCTCCAGCCCGTTGTTGTTGCGGACCTGCCCGGGGCTCATGCTCTCGCCCGCACACACCATGTAGCAGTTGCTGCGTTTGATGCTGAATTTCAAAAACAGTTTTATCTTGGTACAACCACAGGTATGACAGAAGCATGTAGATCTCGCAGACTAAACCTAAATTATGCTGTGCAAGCAACAAGCTCATGCTGTGGTGGGGGAGGTGCACATGGGCCCGAGTCTGACCCCGAACCTCGCTGACCAGTGGACGCTCTCGATCAGGTCACACACGCCTGATTGACACCTGATGGAGACAGGTCAACAAGCTGGAACCACGTAAGAACTGACCTGCACCTTCCCTCCAAAAACTCAAACCAAACTCGATCTCTTTTTGAGGTTCAAAGAGGTTTATTTAATAATCACCCAAATTAGTAATTTTCATTCTCAGAGATATCGTGTGTGTGTGTGTGTGTGTGTGTTTAACCACTGTTCTGAGATGAGAAGCATTCCTGATTAACACTATCGGAGTCCTCAGGCAAATTCACCTGAGCACCAGCCATTCAATACATTTACCATTTGGCTAAAAACATGCTCCCTTACGGGCAAATTCCCGGATCTGCTATGAGAGAGACTCAGCTGGAATAAGCACAAAATCAGTGTTAACAACCCATCTGAGTTTCACTCTCAGCAAAACCTTCACCAGAGATGGCAACCGACTGTTATTTTCACTTTGTCTGCCACCAGATAGCGGAGAGATTAATGAGGCCGGGGGAAAAACAGGCCAAAGGCAGTCGAAGAACAAGAAGGTGAGATGGCCCTAGCCAGTCTGGCTCAGTGGATAGGATGTCAGGACCCGGCTTCGATTCCAGTTAAGGACAAGTACCTCGGTGGCAGGCTCCTCCCCGGCCCGGGCCCTGGTCAGGGTGCGTGCAGGAGGCAACCAATCGATGTGTTTCTCTCACATCAATGTTTCTCTCTGTCTTTCCCTCTGTCTTCCACTGTCTAAAAGTCAATGGAAAAATATCCTCGGGTGAAGATTAAAAAATAAAAATTAAAAAAAAAAAGGTGAGCTGGTTAGTTTCTGGATAATCAGGTCAGCTGTGCTTCTTTGCACTGCGTACACAAGACTCAACCACCCTCCCCTCAACGAGTCCCACAACAGAGACATCTATTAGGTGGCTCAACCCCAGCTTCTCTGAAAATCAAATATATCCCCCGAGAATATTCCTGGAGACAGGTGGTTTGGGGCGCCCACACTGCCAAGAAGCATTCCTCATTGTAGAGTTTTGCCAGACCGCTGCCTCAAGGTCTAAGTTCTAATGTTTCAGGCGTTAAAACCTGCAGGCAAGAGAGTGAACTTCTAGTCGCCACAAACGAGGTGCGGCTATAAAATAAAAGCAGCGCGTGGAGGACCAGGGGACGCATGGGCACAGAGGCAGGTGCTAATGTCAGGTCTCCTCTTCTCTACTTCTGCAAGGAACATGGCCTTCTTCACTTTTTCGAAGGTTTGGTTTGAGTTTGGTTTGTTTTACAAATGAAAAAGGATGGCACAGAAAGTGTAAGTGACTTACCCAAAGCCACACAGCGAGTCAATGGCCAGGCTGAGGAAAGAACCCACTGCTCCTCAGTCGGAGTTGAAACACGCCCGCCTGGTCTCCACCACTCGCCCCTCAAGTCTTCCATCGTCTCCCCCCACAAGCCAGGTCCCGGGATGCGTGTCGGACTACGTGCCCCGTCTCACCTCCCCCATCCTAATCCCTAGCACAGAGGCTGTGCGATGTCAGCTGAAGGAACGCAACTGTTCCCCGAAAAGGGATGCGCTCCTCTCACTTAATAACCGTTTTCACTTTTAAATACTCAGATTCCTCACTGGCTTGTTTGAGCAACAGAAAGGGCACTGACATTAAGGATTTGATTATATTGTTCCTATAAGCAGAAATAATACCCAGGGTATGAAATCCAAGAAAGAAAATGCCCGTGTTTATCAACATTTCCATCAGCTGTCCCTTTAAGAAAGGAAGACCAACCTCTCGTGCACTTTCCCTTTTTCGTCTCCCAGAGTCACGGTTACTGTGCGAACTCTGTCCAAGTCGAAGCACGTGTCGTACTGGTGGAAGTCGGCCGTGACCCAGCCCACCCAGACGCTGGCCGGCTCCTGTCCAGGGAAGATCCTCACCGAGTAATAGTACTGTGAAGACAGCAAGGCAGGCATTGGCAACGTAACACAAACCCATCTGAACTGCAACACCCTTGAATTGTTGAAGAATATAGTTATTTAAAGTCACTGGGCCTAAGTAAAATGTCATCGATACCAAAGACTAACATTGCAAAATAAGAAGAGCATAAGAGCAGAGATCTGCCCTGACCGGTCTGGCTCAGTGGATGGAGCATCGGCCTGTGGACTGAAGGGTCCCAGGTTCGATTCCGGTCAAGGGCATGTACCTTGGTTGCAGGCACGTCCCCAGTAGGAGGTGTGCAGGAGGCAGCTGATCGATGTTTCTCTCTCATCGATGTTTCTAACTATCTCTCTCTCTTCCTCTCTGTAAAAAATCAATAATATATATATATACTAGGGGCCCGGTGCACAAAAATTTGTGCACTCGGGGTGGAGGGAGTCCCTCAGCCCGGCCTGCCCCCTCTCACAGTCTGGGACCCCTCAGTGGATGTCCTATGATGGCCCCAGTCTGCCAGGCACCTTTTGTGTGTGTGTGTGTGTGTATGTGTGTGTGTCACCACTGGAGACCTGCCCCCAGCCGCATCTGAGGCTCGGAGCAGTCCTCCTGTGTGTGTCTACCTGCCGGGGGCCTGTCCCCAGGCACACCATCAAGGCTTGGAGCAGGCACCCCCTCTATGTTGATCTCTCAGACTCTTGCCCTCCCCTGCATGTTGTTCTCTTTTTTGAGCTGTGACCAGGGCTGGGTGCTGCCTGCCTCCCAAGCTTGCCTACTGCCCATCTTCCTCCAGCCACCAGAAAGCAGGGAAAACCCCACCTCGTGGTCAGGCCAGCC
>PVJC01021495.1:0-28168 GCA_004026665.1 Murina feae
CACCAACCATCACCATGCCATCTCCCTCCGGCCCACCCCCACATCTCGCTCACCCTGCCGCTGGCACTGTGCTGGCCTCCAGTGCTGCGGCCGCCATCTTGCCTGAGCTAATTTGCATACAGCCATTCTGATTGGCTAGTGGGCGTGGCTTACCCCTGTCCCGGAGAAACGGTTAATTTTAATATTTTGCTTTTATTAGTTAAGATTAGAAAAACTAAACGGAACATTGTCTAAAAAATTAGAAAAGTATGAAAATGACTTATCAAGTAGAGAATATCATTAAGAAAAGAGAAATTGAATAGAAATTCTGAAGTTGAAAAGTACAATATCTAAAATAAAAAATCCACTAGTAGGGCTACGGAGCGGATTTGCATTGACACAAAAGTCAGTGAACTTGATAGGTCAACTGAGATGATTGATATGAAACAGAAAAAAAGAATAAAAATGACCAAAAACTCAGAGACATGTAGGACACCACCAAGAATAATAATACATACATAGTGGAAATTTCAGAAGTAAATGAAAGGAACAGAAATAATATTTGAAGAGATAAGGACCAACAAATTTCCAAATTTTATTTAAAACTTTATTCAACATTTATAAAAGTTTCAAAGAGCTCCAAGTAAGATAAACTCAGAGGTTCACACTTAAACACATCATAATCAAACTGTTTAAAGAGTATATATTGAAAGCAGTGAGAGAAAAACGACCCATCATTGACAATTTCCTTAATAAAATTAACATTTGGTTTCTTATTTAAAAAAAAAAAAACATGGATGCCAGAAGACAGTGAAATAACCTATTGAAAAAAAGAGATGACAAATCAAGAATTCTTTATCTAAAAAAAACAATCTTTCAGAATAGGATTTTATTTTTGCAGTTTGATAGAATTGTTTTTTTAGAAAGTGTTATTTTGCATGAACAGTTAGAATGAGAATGTCATAATTTTATCAAAAGTATCTTTATGGTTTATTTGAATAAAATAAAAATTTCAAGCATGCAAATTAAATGTATGCACATTTTGTGTGTATGTGTTCATGTGTTTATTATCATCAGCTTCTAAAAAAGGCCCAAATATCTAATAAATTAAACCATTTCTATATAGGGGTGAGCAAAAGTAGGTTTAAGTATCCACTTTCATTGATCAGGGCAGGCCAGCCGGATCCCACCCATGCACGAATTCGTGCACTGAGCCTCTAGTATATGTATAATTGTTTCTGTTAACTCAATAAAGGCCCTGTGGATTAATACTTTCATTTTGGAATACTTGATTTGTATTTTTTCTTTCATATTCATATCCAGTTGTTTGCCCAAAATATACATTCAAATATTTAATGGAATTTCCAACTTAACACTTCCAATGTTGACCTCTTGAATTGCTCCCACTGAAAGTCTCCTCCCAGCTTTCTCATCTTAGTTAATGGTAATTCCTTCCTTTTAGTTGTTCAGGAGAAAAGCCTTTTGCTCACACACCCCGTATCCAGTCTACCAGGAAATTGTTAGTTGCTTTATATTTATTGTCTCATCGAGTACTGATAAATCCAGGAAGTAGGTATTATTATTCCTATTTTCAGACTAGGACATATTTGTAATAATCATAGCGAACTCTTACAAGTCACTTACTATATATCAGACACTCTCTGAGTTACTTCATTTTTATAAACCCAAATAATCATCTTAATAACCCTATGTGGTAGAAACAATTATTATATATATTTTGCAAGTGAGACAATGAGGCAGAAATTAAGTGTCTTGTTTGCCTATCTTATAATTAATAAGTGTAGAAGCCAAGTTTCAAACCCAAACAGAACACTGAAATATAGTAAGCTCCTTAAAACTGGAAGGAAAAACTTTTTTGAAAACTAAGATGAAGTAATAAATATTTAATAAGTGCTAAAAATATACATTTTTCTTTTTCTTGTCTTATAATATACAACAGGCATTTCCCTAGTACCCATCTTGTTCCAGGCATTTATGTACAAAGATGGGTGCAGTGTGTTTCTTGATCACAATGGAGAGATGAAAATAAGTAAAAGATGAATGAATAAATAAAGTTATTGTCATCATTAAATAGATGAAATATATAGAGATAGAGATATGTTGCAGTAACCACTGTGATGTACAAATCAGTTTGTAAAATAAAAGTAATCGAAGTATTCACATATTCACATGTGGAAGAATATATTCTGTTCTTACTTTTCTGCTCACACTCCTCTCTAGGAGCCTTCTAATCTAAATTAACAAAAAATAGAGGTTCTTCATGGTGTCTTGGTTATTCAGTGTTCAGTCACTAGAAACCATCTATTCTTTTTCTACTAAGAAACACAAATATCATATCTACGTTTTATGATAGGAAATGAAATGTAATGAAAGGTCTGAAAGATGGGTTTGGCACTAAACAAAATGCAACCCTTAGATTTATTTTTTGGGGGGAGTATACGAGAATATTGCATTTTTCTTACAGAGCATTTGTCAAATAAATCCAGGTTGTAAATCACATAACTGTGACAACATTATTCGAGATGTTAAATGTATTAAATGCAGCAGAGTATTTAACTGGAGTTCTTCCTCTGTCATTCTCTGTAACAAGTCACATGCAGAGAAAATATAACAACTGATAAAGAGATTTCAAAGTGTAGCTCAAATATTTACAGACTAAAAGAAGCAGTAATTTCATTTCTCAACTACATCATATTTATGGCTACTCAGATTACTCAATTTATTGATATCTACCTCCTCCCCGCCCCCAGCTATCAAACATGCAGTAGAGAAAATAAGAGAAATTGTTCAAGAACCGTATTCTCTGGAAGTAAGTAAATTTTAGCAGTAAGTAAACCTTGTTACTTGACTACTTCCTTTAAATAGACAAGATAAGTATAGCGGTATGAAATAGTATAGCACAATAAAGTACATATATATATATTTTTTTCTATGTAAATTAAAAAAATGGAAAGCATTTTACTTTGTGGCACTAACGACGTAGGTAAAAGTCAAGAGTTTATTGCCAATTCAGAAGAAATTCTCTTTTCAATGACATATGGCATGACCTTCAACTTATATTAGTTGTGGAATAGTTAAGGTTGACTATTTCTACATTCTGAAAATCCAAATGATGTTCATGACAAATGGTAGAGTCTATTGTAACTGATTTATGGGGTAAACACAGTAAAATATTGCACTGTGGGATGAAAGGGTGCTGACCTTGTGATGTTATGTTTGACACTAATCATTATTTCCCAAATGAGCTATTTGAAAGGATAGTCAATATTTTGTTTGTTAGACTTCTCCTTCTAGTTTACATGAATTGGGAAGATGTTATTCCCCTCCCTGTGTTCCATCAAATGAGATATAGCTGTTGGGATTATATTAACTAAGGACAAGTTTTAATAAAGAGCAAGATTTTTTTTTCAGTAATGATTTTCTTTCTTTTTGCTTCTGTTTTTATCACAATTTTCTTCACCATACTCAATGGAAAAAATATAAAGTTTCATGTAAAATTAAAATTTCAATGCTAATAATTTACTCTGCTATCTAGAAAGAAAAACACATACTGAACATCTGTCCTTTCTATACTGTACATTATATTGATTTTTTTCATTTTTTAAAGCCTCAATAAACACTGATTTAGAAACACTTGATCTATCTTGTCTCTAAAATGTGTTTCTTTCTGTAGTTCTGCCAATGGATTTATTTCTTCTCCTAAGTTGACGTGCTTCACCTGTTCTCTCTTTCTTCAGCTATCATCTAGCAGTCGAATTGCTAAGTTATACTGCTACCCAGGAATTCTTTTTTAAAGCATACTGGATTAACTCTATTATCCTATTTCATTATATGGCCCATTCATTATAGCACTTGTCTATTCTGTGTTTTGAAAGCTGAATACATGTATGAACCAGATATGTATTCATCTTTTTGGGGTAAACAATGGCCTAAATACTAGTAATGCATCAGAGATCACCATTAGATTTTATTTTAGGAAAGCAGAGATATGAAGATGAAGAAATATGTAGTACTACATAAATTAATTATTTGATTTCCAAATCCTTTGGACAGCAGGGATTGTGAGTTATTCCAGAAGCTATAATACTATTGCCTTAGTTAGCTTGTCAATCCTTCCCACCCATAATTCTCAGTTTACACAACATGAGCCACAGCAGTAAACTTGAGCTACTTAAGAATTTTCATAATTGAGGAAAAATGGGTTCACAATAGGCCCAATAGAATCCTAGGAGCTTAGTAGCCAAAAAAAACAACACAAAAACAAAACAAAAAAACAAACACAAAACTGCTTTATCTTCTAATATATAAAGCTTATCTTTATTTTTTCCATGTTATTATTTTTCTTGTTATTATGTTAATTTCCAAGTTTGGTACTACTATCTTGCCTGTTACTATTGCTATCTGTTAACATTTCTATTACCCTTTTGTCACTTTGAAGTGACAAAAACAGATTTTTCTATTTGAAAACCAGTGCTGAGATGACTCTATATTAGGCTGTAAAGAATTCAGGATGTGGGAGCAAATGTCATGAGAACCTTTCCAATTAACTTTGACCTAGGAGCTATAGAAGTTGTATACTTTTACTAGCCAGATAGAGTGATATGTGGCATATTTATAATAATGTAGTATAAGCCAGGCTGAATTAAAGGCATTATTTTTTAGGAAAGTGCATAAGAAAGGAATTCAAAATGCCTGGTTACTTTTTTTAAGAAGAGTGAGCCAAGAACAGAAATATCACAGGCAGGGCAACCACCAATCTCAGCACTTTTTAAAGACACACTCTAGTGCTTTCCCTGCATGACAGCGTCATTCACTCTTATAGGCTGTCCTAAGAAGCATCCCCTCAAAAAAATCCCTCTTTATTATAATTGATCAATCAGTGCATTAGAGGAATTGTAAGTGATGAACAAGGATAGTAATGAAGTGAGGAAGTAGCATAAAGGCAGCCATGACTGGGTTGTCATTCTTTGAGGGCTAATAAGCATGATGACCTTCTTGAGAGCAGAGGATTTGGCCAATAAAAAAAGAATTATAGTAAAAATTTAAGGAGCATCAAAAGGGTATGTTTTTCAAACTTTGCTCGATGGCTAGCCTTGTCTACTCCATCATCACATCAAAGGAAAATATTTGCCCTCTCCCCCTATATAAACACTATATGAAGAGAACAACATCCATTCTGCATACTTCTGCATCCATCTTTATTCTCAGGTTGCTGCATTTCAACTGGTACCTTAGCACGAGGGAACACTAGGATGCTCTCATCTATGGGATGTCATCGTACTTTGCGAATGCCTTAGAAAGGATTAGTTCTTTTGTTTTTTGGTTTTGTTCTTTTGGAACCAGGAATCTGTGTGATAGGTGAGTTGCTCGAAGTGCCACATGCAAATCTCCTGTGGAAGTTGCTCGACCCACTTCTTGTGTGAAAGAGGCAAC
Source organism: Murina feae (assembly GCA_004026665.1). NCBI lineage: Eukaryota > Metazoa > Chordata > Mammalia > Chiroptera > Vespertilionidae > Murina > Murina feae. The sequence goes on from PVJC01021495.1 coordinate 5,434, forward strand.
CTATCTGATTGAAGAGTGTACTAGTGACTACAGTGCTTTAAGTCCAGAAGCTATCTCCAATTACAGCTGAGAAAATGAGATCCAGAAACGTCCTATTTCTCTCAGGTTATATAGCAATCATTTGACAGAGCTAGAAATGACACCTGAAATATTAGATTCTTAGATTGGTACTCTAGCCTTTAGTACATCAGACTGCGTTTTCAATCTCAAACTGCTCTCTTACAAATACCAATTTGTTCATATATTAAAATAAGGGAATAATTCCTGGGTTTTGTTTTTGTATCTGTGAGGAATACTATAATTATTTTTATCTCCAGTTCAAAAATAGATAATCTGAATCTTAAGGGAAGTTTCTGGGTCACATTATACATCAAATTCTAGCCTATGAATTTCACAGGGAATTCTTAATTTGCATTCTCATACTATATTCATACTATAAGTAATTAAACTGGCCAAAGAGCTAAATAATTTATGCAAGTTAATAAGGAAGGGTAATATCAGAATCTGGGTAGATGCCATGTGTCCTTTCAGTTTCATGGACTCTTTACTCCTGGTTTGGTCTAATCCTATAAGGAAAGTGTCAAAATATTAGCCACGTTCAATGCATATGAGTTGTACCCACACAGCAGTTAGTGAGAAAGAAGTAGAATCCAAGGATGATGCAATATAGTACCTTTCTACTTGAATTAATCATTTTCAGAAAATAAGACTAAAAGTACAGTTAAGAAGCAACAAGGGCAAAAGGGAGATTTACTGCTGATCGAAATGGACTAGTAATTCTTTGTACATCCCCATAAAAATCATGCAGTGCAGCAGGAGGAAGAAATTAAAGGAGCATTTAGAAGGCCAGTGGCAATGGTATATCATTGTAAAGAAGAAAGAATGAGAGTATATTAGGTGAACCATAGCACCAAGGAAGAGAAGTAGGTGTCTGCTGTCTGATCTTGTATTATTCATCACAGGGGAAACTTGTCCACATAACACACAAAGTTTCTCCTTGTAGGGAAAGAAAAATATTTTCAAAGAGATACATAAAATCTTTTTTGTGCTATTTCATGTATATATAAAAATATATTTCTGATGCCAGAATCAGAAGGGAACCATATTTTTGATACTTACTAAATGTTTAAATTTGTGTTGACAACATATATAGCTGATTTAGTGGAAAAGTCTACTTTTGTTGTAACTCTTCAGAAATAAAAATATTTGTCTAAATATTTTCATCTATAGATATTTTAACTTTTCCAAAGTGACTTTTTATCTTTTATCTCATTTGTCTGTCTGTTTACAGACATTTGTTCAGTTTCTAACGTGTCCTAGATGCCAACAATGTTTTGGTTAATAAAACAGACTTCCCCTGCCCCTGGAAACTTATTTTCAACAACTTGTTCATTGTTTTTATTTCTACCATAGAAAATAAGTTTTTGGAGATTGATAAAGGAACTAAAATCAGATTGATAAGAGAGTGCATTTATAATAAGATAGAGCACAGTGATGAGGAGGCTCAACAGGTATTTTATGTCAATGTACCTATTCTACAAAACAAGAGAGTGAGGCCCAGAGAGTAAATGACTAACCAAGGGAGCACAGTGCATCAGGTCATAGTCGAGACTAAAGTTAGGTCTTCTCATTCTCAGTCAACACTATTTTTGTTATACGTGAAATAAAGGACAAATTAAGATTTATAGTATAATATGGGTTGGTAAAATAAATGCAACATTGATGCTCACCATGCTAGAGAGTGGTATGTTTTTCCATTCAGTATATTAGATTTGTTTTTAATTGTTTGTTCCAAGGTAGCTCATATCTGTGTATTATGAATCAGTGCTTTAGAGTATTCACTTCTAGAATAAAAAAAAAGCACACTTGCTAATTAACTTAAATAAACAGTTATATATATTTAAAAGTACATATTTTACCACTACAGAGAAGGATTTCAAAGTAGTTTTATATTAACAAGAATTCAAAGTCAAATACACTTTTTTAAAAATCTAAAGCCTGGGGTGTACCAATCATCTAAACTTCTATACTTTGAGAATCCCCCAAAAGATGAACCTTTCAGATACTCAGTTTCCCAGCATTTCTTCTGGCTCATCTAGGTTAACTAAGTATACCACCCAAGATTCTGTACAGAGCAAGCGTGAGGATCTGTCCTTACAGTAGATGGCATAAGGCCAATGCCATTCGTATTCCAGGTGCTGCAAAGGAAACTGGGCCATGCTCATGCTGAGTGCCCAGAGCCAATCACAGCGGAGCGCAAGGGGCAGCAGCAGATATTCAGTGACCAGCAGCATCCTTAGTGTGGGATTTGGGGTGTGATTTTTATTGCTGCCCTGGCTTTTTCCTAGCTTATTTTGGTTTGACCTATTCTGAATCTGCTAACCAGGCTGTCCAGTGATTCTGTGAGCAACTGAATAGACTATTAATAAATATCTTTTCTGGTTAAATAGTTCAGAGGTGATTTTTGTTGCTGAAAACATTAAAAAATCATGTCTGAATATAATTTCTCTGAAGAAAAATCTTATTTTTTTAAGAGAGATATTAGGTTTATTAAAAATTTCAGGTTGGGGACAGTGCAGAAGGAGACAGATACAAGAAGTTAAACAGATCTCCCCAGGTAATTCTGACAATTTCTGCCCCGTTGAGAATCTCTGAATGAAGGCATCTTCCCATTGTTTTAAATGTCACACAAATGATTATTAATTCATTGAGTCCTGAGGCAAAAACCTGGGGAGAAAAGTCAAGGGAACATTTGGTTGAATCTTGGCTTTTGCGGGTACAAGATTCTGAGCATTATGGAAATGAATTTTGAGAACACAATTGGGGGAACTGGTTGGGAGATGCCATAAATATAAACAAAACATTTACAAGTTAATGTTAAGTATATATAAAACCATACACGTAAATATTTTTAAAAAGTTTAGAAGCATGTTTATAGCATATGTTTTGTGAAAAATATATTGAACATAATGAGAGATGATTGCTTTAACAATTCTCTCTAAATGAAAACATCTGTTTTCTGCTGGTTTTGATCTCTATAATTAACAGAATCTCATGTTTGGAAACAAAGCCTTCAATAAACAAAATTAACAAAAAAATTATTGAAAGTAATCAAACAAAAAACAATCTACTACAGCCACCCCCAAACAGGAGAAGAAGGAGGAAAAAGTTCCCACTTTGGATGGTGAAAAGCCCAAACTTACAAATGTATGAAATAAATGTAATATGAATAGTGCCAAAGGATGAAAGTGGCTACTTAGGAAAGGTGGTGGTTTTGAAGATATGAAGTATGTTAGGGAAAATTTTAATTTGGAGCAATCACAGCTTGAACTAAATGCAATAGTGTGCACTAAAGCTCACAACAGCCTAGGAAAAGAAGTTTTCTGGATATGGATTTTATTTTTTCAAAACCATCTAAACATGCTGAACTCAAATTGAATTAGAAATATGAACTTACCATTTGTACAGCATAGCATCCGATACAGATTTAATACCACTTGGCATAAGATTTTACTTTAAAAAGCTAATGGGTAATTAACCATTTGAACACCTCCTTGGACCAGGATAATAGGTCTTGCCTTAATAGGTAGTTCTGTTATTTAGGTTGGAAACATTGCATACTCAGAAGACATTGCAACATTGTCATTTCTATCCCATCACTGTTTATTGTTTATTTCTGTACATTTTTGGTCCTGGAATATACTGAATGATTTGCCATTCAGTACATTAACCATCAGACTTAAAGATTCCAACCTAAAGCACAGGTATAAATACAATATTATTTTAAAAATATAATATGCAATCACTTTGCTATTAAGGGGTTCAGTAAAAATGTACTCATAATACATTACACATTTTTTTAATTTTATTGATTTTTTACAGGGAGGAAGGGAGAGGGATAGAGAGTTAGAAACATCGATGAGAGAGGAACATCGATCAGCTGCCTCCTGCACACCTCCTACTGGGGATGTGCACACAACCCAGGTACATGCCCTTGACCAGAATTGAACCCGGGACCTTTCAGTCTGCAGGCCGAGGCTCTACTGAGCCAAACCAGTTAGGGGTACGTTACACATTTAAACAGTCCACCATTTCAGCAGATTTGAGGGTCATATAAAAACAGAAGGCACTTGACAAATATCAAAGTTTAAGTGTAATTAATATTCTCTTCTGACCCACAGGTCAAAAACTGGACTTGCATTATTCTGGTTAATTTATATTCATGAAGCTTTACCTATAAGGCTGCATCGCATCCATAAGAAGGCTATAAAGAACTGAGCAGTGTTATATGGAATCAAGGGTATATTGGTTAAGTTGCATGTGCCCAGTCCTGGGAACACCGAGGTGGCTTCTGACTGCTCTCAGTCCTACTCTGTGACGAGACATTCCTGCACTTGATCTGAAGTGGAAGTTCCCCCCAAGAGCCAAGACTGAGTCCATGCAGGGAGGAAGGGTACCAGGGAAGTCCTTCTATTATCCATAATATGGATGCTCTTCTAAGGAACTGATCCCATCTCTCAGTGACTTCAAATTTAATTTTAAACTGGTATTGTTCCGTTTACCTAAATGTAGGGATCCCATCCGTATAAATTTACCTTTATTAATAAATCTTAGATTTAAATTGTTCCAGAATTCTTTAAGGGATCACATTCAGGGGAGCAAGGTGCCACCACTACCAGAAATAATAAAATATGAGATTCTAACCTTTATTTTGCATCTTTCAAAATAATTTAAAGTAAATCCAATTCAAAACTCCACAATGGTTCTGACTTCTTTTCTCCCCTTCTAAGGTCCTCACACTCCTCACTAACTGAAACACCTTTTATTTTCCAAGTTCCACCCAAATTGTCCCTACACACAGACTTGGATGACTGTTTGCCTCTCTCTCCTGTACTCTTCTTTCTCTCTCATGCTTTTGTTATTATATCAACGTCGCCTAGGTAGGTTTTTTCTGTGTTCTTCACCAGGCCTCTGTGTTACATCTTTTTTCTTCCAGTTTTCTATTGCCACCTTTTTAAACTTAAGAAACTCATTTGGCTGAGGCAGTCCCACCTCAGAAGGTGGAGGAAGATGAGAAAAATGTGACACACAGGCTAAAACTAGTGTGGCATGGTGGTAGAACTGGGGAAGTGGAGGTTGAAATAAGCAATGGGTAAAAATGTATTTCTTTTTTACCTTATTATCCCCAAAATGCATGTGATGATGCTGTACAGGGTAAAAATGTATTTATTTTCTCTGATTCTTTAAATATCTTTTAAGTAACATTTTGCAGAGAATTTTATATTTCTACTTATTTTACTTTTGTAAAAAAAATGAATTCAAACTTTCATTTTATTTTCCATTTTATGAGAAAACTCTATGAAATTTGAAAAGTAAAATGAAGTTACATAGAAGCAAAATGTCTGTAGGTTTTGCTGTTGTTAATCCTCCCCCGAGGATATTTTTCCATTGATTTTTATGGAAATTAAAAGAGAGAGGGAAAGTCACAGAAAAACATCAACATGAGAGAAACACATCAATTGGTTGCCTTTTGCACAAGACCTGACCAGGGCCTGCAACCAGATACCCTTGACCGAAATCAAACTTCAGACCCTTCAGTCTGCAAGCCGATGCTCTATTCACTGACGGTCTAAGACTGTAGGGATTTTATAATCCCAAATTATATGTCCTCCAAGAAATGGTGTCATTAGTGCAACTGGGGTAATTGTACAACACCTGCATGCCTGAAGAGATCAGACTCCAGAGCACTACTCTCTCCATTTAAATGTCTAAGGTGTCTTTATTAGTTCGTTCAAGTTTATAGAAGTATCCTGAGAAAACCTAAGTGATGGATGGCCATGCCATTAAGATAATTTCCTCTCAGTGAGCATCTGATAGACTTTCTAGAGTATATTAATGTATTTATAGAGTATATGTGTAGAATACATGGTATTATGTATCCAGATATGTAGCTCGTGAGGCACTCCGAGAGCCTCTTCAGTTTTGGAGACTTCCTTTGGGTCTATACTTCAGCTTTAACAAGTGCAAGAGACAGTGTTAGTTTTGGTTTTTAGTTGGGAGTGTATTTGCCACTCACAACTAGGGGACTTTTGGCAATGTTTGATTGTTACTAGTAGGTGGTTGCTACTGGCATCTAGTGGGTAAAGGACAGGAATGCTACTAAATACTACAATGCACAGGGCGGCCCCCAAAACATATATCTGGTCCAAAATGTCATAGTGATGAAGTTGAGAAATCTTTGGTTAAAGATTTGTGAGATGGCCTTATGACAAATTTGTCTCTATGCCTTTGACAACAGCAACATGTGAGATTTCAAGTGAAAGTTTTGCTACTGAGCATACCTTGTGGAGCATTTATTCAAATACAGGTTTTTTTTAAAAAAAATAGATCATAATATAATCTCAGAGAGGTTTAAAAATATTTTAATCCAACTATTGTTACTGAATGACAATTAATTTACTATTATTTTTGACTATGATAAAATATTTCTTAAGTGAACATTATTCAATATTGCTCCATTTTAAAAGATTACATATTATTCCAACATACCTTAGTGGTGAATACTATGAAGTACAATCTGAATATCAGATGGTCTCTGAATATGAATATGCTGACAAAAGATTCTAAAATGTTTCAATTACTTTTATCATATAGACTGTATTTTTACTTTTAACATCTGTTTAAATAAAAGTATTAGATCCTGGAAAGTTAATTGTTATATAATTTATTATGATTTTTTATTTTTTTCCCCAAAAAATTTATTCTTTCAAATTAAAATACTGATAATGAAGGGTTATTCACTAAAACTTATTTACATATTATATCTGGTATATATGTGTATATACAATAAGTGTTTATTATGTAAGGCTGCTATGGGTAGTTTAATTCAGTTAAGTTGATTGAAATTTAGAATTACAGTGTTTTATTGAGATTACAGAAGTTCAACTTCTCAATCTAAGTAACCACCACAAATTTAATTTGAAATGTTTACCGAGCATCTTGCACGCATAAGGTATTTTGTAATCTGCTGTACTCTTTCAAAAATTTATTTCAGTAATTTTCATCCAAGATCAAAAGCGACATCTTAAAATGTTTCAGTGTAAATGTTTCTGTTAGGACATAGCAAATCACAGCACAATAGTACTCCCATTCTATGAACAACTGAAAAAAAACCACACAACTCCAGATGACATAAAGTCATAATGTGGGAGATGTATTAGAGAGCTGAACAAATGAACTGAATTTCAAGGTGACAATAATTTCTAATTAGAAGGAGAAACAAAGAAGTCCTAGTACAGGATTTGCCTGAAACAAGGACTTGAACAAGAGAAAATCCTTGCCCCAACATTAACCTCACCCCAAGTGAACAGCAGCAGTAAAACACTGAGGAGAAAAAAAATGTGAAAACATCCCTGCTGTGGTGCAGGAATGTGTGGACTTCTGAAACTTAAGGTGGAAGAAGAAAACTCTTTGGCATCTCAAGCTCCACACTAAGTGCAAGAAAGCAGCAGTCCATTGATGCAAGACTTTGAAGCTGCAGGTATATTCTACTAGTAAGAAAGGGAACTGCATGGATGACAAGTTCTAAACCCAACTCGACTACTGACTAGACAGACTCAACCACTTGCATAGATAGCCTAACCAAAGAAAGAGCATGCTGCTTTCCTTCCTTCCTTCCTTCCTTCCTTCCTTCCTTCCTTCCTTCCTTCCTTCCTTCCTTCCTTCCTTCCTTCCTTCCTTCCTTCCTTCCCTACTGTTTTTCTACATGCAATGGCTGACATTTAAACAAAAATATGACACACCAAAAAGAGCAATGAAAAAAACGATCTGTTGTCCAGAGATCAAGCACTCAACCAAACAAACCCAGAGAGATATTGAGCTTTCCTGTGCTGTGATGTAATTTAATCCTGTTGTCTCTAAATGTTAGCATTGTCTGTACTACAACTGTTGTACAGATGAGAAAACTGATGTAGAAAGGACCAGATATTCCTAATCCACAGAACTAGCATATGTTGGAGCCAGGATTTGGATACCTATCAGCTGATTTTAAGGCCCAAAGCATAATCACTAAACTATAGAGTCTTCCAATGATAGCAATAAAGAGAAAGTCACTGTACTCAGAAGTGTATCTAAAAATTCTTTCTAGACTGATATATAGAACTGTTTTATTTTCTAAAAATAAAATTTGGAGAGGAAGAATGTTGAACAATTCTCTATGTACCATTTCATCTGCTTTTATATCAAGTCTCAAATAGTGTTACTTAAGTATCTGCTTAATGTGAGAAAATTCTGTTTAAATGGGTTTTTTTTTTATTAAACAACACTGTTTTAAATATTTGGATATTTTATTATAGAGCCTTGATAGTTCTAATTGAGGGAGTCTTTTATTGAAGAATCTGATGGACTACTAGGGGCATTGCTTTTAAATGTCACCCCTTCACTCTTTCCAAAGAAGCAGGTAGATATCATTTCAGATTAACAGATAGTATATCAGCCAAGTAAAACTTTCCTCTCCACCCTCCCTCCTGAGCTCAGGTAGTTCAAAGCGGGTAACCAAGGGACTTGAGGAATTTGAGTAATGTATACTTAGTTGTTTGGAAGAACTTGGAGAAAGTTTTCTTGGAAAATTGGATGCCACCAAGAACTAGGTCATGCACAGAAGATCTCTGTCAGAGCCATGAAGATTTAATTCTCTAGCACATATTTGCTGGGAGATTTGTACCAAGTATTAGGTAGGTGCAGTGTATGGGTAATTTGTTTACCTCCCCCCATTTTTGTATTACAGAATTAAGAAAATAGGTGACAAGCTGTCACCACTTAATGCATGTCCAGCTGGTTCCATAGACCCTTATAGTTGTAGCCCAAACATCAAAATCATAGGCAACATAGATCCCAGATAATCATGCATTCAAGATGGTATAATTGATATAATTCTAAGAACTGAAAAAATCATAGGAAGAGGAAATATGAGGTTGGTGTAATACACATTCTTAGTTGCCTATAAAATATCCATTAAGCATTTTCTACCTTGCCTAGGGTTTCTATTTCCAACCCTAGTAGAGTGACCATGGTTGTTTTAAGCCAATCATAATAGTTTAGGCCCATGTTGTCTAAGACAATAGCCACTAACCATGGGTAGCTTTTGAGTGCTAGAAATGCTTCTAGACTAGATTAAGATATGCTGTATTTCTAAAATTAATATTGGACATGGAACATTTAGTAGAAAAACTAATATAAAATATTTTATCATTATTTTTAATGATAATATATAGAAATAATATTGTGATTATATTGGGTTAAATAAAATACATTATTAAAATTAACCTTATCACTTTCTTCTTACCTCTCAAATATAGGTAATATAAAATTAAAGATTACAGATGTGCCCTGAATTATATTTATTTCTATTTTTTAATTTTTAGTTTTTATTTTCCATTATTTTTTCAACAAATATGAAGGAAAGTATAAGTAATAAGAATGTAGCAAATGGCCAATAGGGTTATCCATACCAGGAAAAGTTCTCTGAGGATAGCTGGTAGAGGCTGAAACATCCCCATAGTGGTTTGTAGATAGACCTCAACTGACTCCAAGCCCCTCCTTCTCATCCTTTTTATCTCCATCTCCTCCTATTTGATTCTTTTTTCACTTTCATATTGGAAAAAAAATTTCAAGTCTACAGGAAAGTTGCAAAAGTAGCACTATTTATACTAAAATGAATTCCATATACTACTCAGCTAGATCACTAATTTTGTCACCTTTGCTTTGTCTCTGTGTATGTGTGTTTGTTCTTAAAAATGTTCATTCAAAACAAGTCTTAGAGAAATATATGAGAACCAGAGATCCCCTATTTATCTTCAGTGATATAGGAGAGTGTCTGGGAAGGAGCAGATGCCTACTCTCAAAGTTACATCTATCACTCACCTTTGACACAGTAGACAGTGGTCTATCGTTAGGTCTTCTGGAAACATGAGTTGGAATTCTGAGACAGCATTAAATTGGGTTGAAATATAATTATCTTTGTCAGCAGACACAGAATACTACATTGAGTAGCAGCTCATGAGAAACAGTTACTGTAAAATGTGTGGTCCTTCAGGGTTCTCTTCTTGTCCTTTTATTTTTATATGTATATGCTTCTCATGGCAGTATCATTAATAGATCTGGATTTGATTATCATGTCTATGCCAGTATCACTCAGATTTACTAGCTTATTTTTGTAGAATCAAGTCACATGACTTTCCAACTCCCTTTCTGCTTTATTAAGAATTGAAATTGAATAGTAATAATTCCTTCAAAAGAATGTTCATAAGAATGCATTTATGTTGACCTATCTGAATTATTTCAGGAGGTTTTTTTTTTCACTTTGCACTTTTCTTTAGCTAGAGTGCATGACTTTAATTGAAATTTTCTATTAGAGAATACTATGCTGCCCTTATTGGCAGCGTTCTTATTTTTATTTGGCATAAGAATTTCACAAAACATTTTTTTCATTGTATCACTAATGAAAGTTGTACATTATGATTTCTTTACTCTGAAATTCTATAATTCTTGAACAAAATACAGAGTTATGTAAATCCAGTGGGACTATCCAATTCTATCACATTATAATAGAGTCACTAATAGAAATGTCCCTACAGCAAATTTTATCATTCTCAAGATTTGAAGTGATTACAAAAGTGTGATGGGGAATATAATGTGTTTTTAAAAATAAACTCACAGCAAAATTCTATGGTAGTTTTATTCAGTCTATAGGACCAAATTGCAACTCTTAAGAATGATTGTCAAACCTCCAACCTCCCTTTTCAGCTTCATCTCTTGTTTGTTTGTTTGTTTGTTTGTTTGTATGGGCACATGAGCCTTATGTATCCATCCAGATGGTTATTAGGTTATCTTCAAATAGAGGAAGATCAGAGATGCCATGATTTTGAATTATACTTTAACCTTACCTTTCCCCCTAAAATGTGATGTTAAATGAATCTCTCTTTATTTTCTTTGAGTCTACAAAGGTTATAAGTACCTGAGGAGTCGGATATTTCTTCATCCTAAAGTGAGATATTTTGGAATTTATGACAAATTTCTCACTCATACCTAAAAAAACATAGAGGATCTGAAGATGCCTCCTCCTCTTGACCTCGCAAAGAAGAGTAGGAGTGTGTTTGCATGAGGTTTAGCTCAAGAGTTTGAAGGGAGCAAGGTGAGTGTGGAACCCATAAAAGGTATCCAGTTTTATGTTGTCTTATAAAAAAATTCCACTCAAGGGGACTGCACAGAAATGTACAACTATCACAGCAAAGGCACAGGGGGAGGAGAGAGTTGTAACTGGCCAGCCAGTGCTAGCACTATGAGTGCTATAGTATGCGAGGTCAGGCAGAAGCATCTCTGTGACACCCACAGAAATCTCCATTGAGGGAGAAAATAGCAATGACTCCAAAGCCATCCAGAGGCTACCAATGTCACATTACGGTGCTACCCCTATACCAGACTAAGATCTTCATCCCCAGTTTCTCTTCTCTAATCCAGGTTTCTGCGGCCCTGGAAGTAGTTTGAATTGGATAGTCATTTGAAGTTATTAAAGTATATTGGACTGGCTTGAAGTTATAGTCCAGTTCAGTATGCTTTAATAAACTGGGCATCTCAATTATATACAGTGACTGGAAAAATTTGAGGGGGCTGTCTGAGATTTTATCCCAGGGACAGTGAGAAATGGATCCATGCAGTGTGAGTTTACAAACCTATAGTGAGGGAAAAAAATAAACTTGTTTCATTTGATGAAGTCCAGTTCTTCTAATAAATGAGTTGTATTCCTTGTAGTCCTTTTCCCATTATCTGTGCCTGCACAGATAAAAACTCAGCTTTCAAAATGAACTTCCAAATTGAAGTTGTTTCTTACTTTCTATGTTAAATCTTTTCTTGAGGTACTTGAACTTCTGTCATACTGGCTATTTTTATGAATTGAACTGCTCAAGAAAAAACATATCAGGCATTATACATGCAAACAGAAGTATAATGAATGTAGTAAAGGAGTCAGAGTGCTATTGGACTATATAACAAAACTCAGGTGGGCGTAAGATTCCCCAAGGAATTGATCTTACAGTGAGGGGGAAAGAGAATAGAGGTTGACCACCTGAAGACAGAAAGATAGTGGTATTCAGGCGAAAGAAGGAGATTGAGAAGTTGAGAGAATTTTATTATGCTAAAGTAGAGGGGGTAAAAAGAATGAAAATACTAGAGAGACAGTAGTTGTTGAGAACCCTATAATCCTTGTATAATAGGGACTGGGCCTACTCATATCTATTCACTTCTCTTTTGGTAACAAAATACCCACTTTATTGCTGGGAATATAAATACCTGGAAGAAATATTACATTTTCCTGCCTCTTTGTGTGGGAGGTGTGGCTTTTGATTAACTTTAGGGCAATGTGGTATGCAGAAGTGAGGTGCATTGATTGTGGCACGTGGCTTTCAAGGGAAAGGATGTCCTCCCATCTCCCTTCCTTTCTTCATTCTGCTTTCTGGAATGTGCTCGAGTGGTGAACTATCTTTGATCATGAGAGTAAGGGTGTAACCTAGTAAATAACATCAGCAATGTAGATGGAACCTGTATCTCATAGTGACACTGAAAGTAGTGCTGCCATTACAATTCTAAGCTGCCTTCCCCAGATTGTTAGGAAGAAATGAGTTCTATTTAGTTTGTCACTCTTATGTGATGTCTTTGTACCATTTTTTTTCATATACCTGTTCAAACAACATGTTAAAGATTTTTCACTTTATCTTATAGGCAAGATTTAAAGTATTTTATGTGGATGAAAAACAAAAACTAAACTGGAAAATGAAACTGGAAAATGGATGGGTGTGGCAGAAGTGAAGGACTGTGTTTTTCAAATGAATGAATGTTTTATATGGTACAGCAAGCAATGAAATTCTAAAAGAGGAATAAGCAGTGTGGACTTACCTAAGTGCAGAAAACTTTAAGAAATGGAACTTGGACAGGGATATAGGAAATGAAGAAGACAGTATTAGAAAAAATGGCATTGTGTGGTGGGAAAGGAGGGCAAGGAGACAGGGCTTCAGTGTTGAGGAATAATGAGGACTGAGGGAGAAAGATAAAATGAGTTCAGATGATATTAAAACTCTGAATGTTCGGCAGAATGAAATGGATTTTTACAGTAAATCCATAATGAGTCACAATGTAAAGTCTTAAGAGGACTGACACATCTTTAGTAGTTTTATGGATATTGGTCTGGTAGTATTATACAGACATTGACTCTATCCTGTGGGGGTGGGGCATGCATTATCCACAGAGGAGTACCCAGCACAAAATGTTAGAATGCTAGAAGGTGATATGACTTTTATACCAAATAATTTGTATAAGAACTCAAACTTCATTAATATCCTATATAATAAAAGCCTAATATGCTGTGTCTGGTCAGCTGTTCAACCAATCAAAGCATAATATGTAATGATATATTAAGGCCACTCAACCGCTTGCTATGATGTGCACTGACCACTAGGGGTCAGACAGTAGACTGGTTGGCCAGTCACTATGACATGCCAGGGGGCAGATGCTCTGACTGGTAGCTTAGCTTGCTACTGGGGTCTGGCCAATTGGGACTGAGCAAGACAGACCAGACACACCTTGGAGCTCTCCTGTGGTTCCTCCCTAGCTGGCCAACCTCCTGCATCCCTCCCCAGCCTCAATCATGCACCAGTGGGGTCCCTCAGCCTAGCCTGCACCCTCTCTCAATTCGGGACCCTTGGGGGATGTCAGAGAGCCAGTTTTGACCTGATCTCACAGGCCAGGCTGAGGGACCCCACTGATACACAAATTTGTGCATCAGGCCTCTAGCCTATATAATAAAAGCCTAAGTGACCATTACAATGAAATGGCCAAAATTACTGATTGCTATGATGCTCATTGACCACCAGAGGGCAGATGCTCAACACAGAAGCCAGGCTTATGGCTGGCGAGCACAGCTACCATGGTGCGAGCCTCTCCCAACTCTGTGGCAGCAGGCACAATGGGTCAGAATGAGTGTCAACAGCACCTAGCCCTGATCCTGATTCAGGCTCCTCCCTGGCCGCCTGCTGCCTCGCACACTGCTACATCCCCCAAGGGATCCTAGACTGTGAGAGGGTACAGGCTGGGATGAGGGACACTTCACCCCACCACCCCAGTGCATGAATTTTGTGCACCAGGCTTCTAGTTTAATATAAAAGTCAAGACTGGCATCCACTCTTGGACAAAAGATTAGAGTCACAAGTTACATACTTTATGTGAGGTATTCTGAGGGCATTTAAGGTACTCCACATTATCATATGTTATTTCAGTTCATTTGCTTTCCACATCTTGCTACATATGGCATTTCATAGGTAACTAATAAGATTCATATATTTTATGATTTTATCTAATTTAACTCTCCAAATATTACTATTGAATTAAAAGAATCTTATAGAGAAAGGTCATATTGAAGGTCATAGTTAAAGTACTAGTACAAGTAAGTTATAAGAAAATTGCTGAGCCTGGCTGGTTGAGCAGGAGGTCACAGTTCCATTCCCAGTCAGGGCATGTACCTGGGTTGGGACCTCAATCTCCAGTATGAGGTGTGCAGGAGGCAACTAATCAATGGTTCTCTCTCATCATTGATGTTTCTATCTCCCTCTCCCTCTTTCTTCCTCTCTGAAATCAATAAAAATATATTTTAAAAAATGAAAATTGCTATGTTGGTAATTATTTGACATTTAGTTCAGGGTTTTTGTCTGCCATATTATCAGGTGAAAATAATGAAAATTTTAGTATAATCAATTTGAATCTATTGTTAAGTGTTAAAGAAAGACTTTTTAAAAATGAGTGTATCTCGCATATTGGCGGTCAGCAATAAACAGAAGGCTAGATATAAGAGGCTTAAGGACTAACTAGCCAAGTGGCTATTTCTAGCTCTTTCTGTAGCTTCTAGTTATTTTTCTAAAATCAAATGCATTTGTGTAAGTGGGTGATGTAATAACCCAGAATTAAAATGAAGAGAGCAAGAATAGGCATGGAAAACTGGTAGATCTAAGATATGTTTGGAATATCATTCTTTCATGATGATGCTCAAAATATTTCATAGACCATAACTAGCAGTTTCTTGGGCTGTGAACATATTATTTTAAACTTGTACCTTCCAGTCTGTCAGTCTCTGTTTGAAACCATTCTGTGATTTGAATCATGGATTCTGGACCTTTTCTGGTTTCTCCCTGATTCTTTGAATTTAATATTGTGGCAGATTCTTAAAT
This sequence comes from Murina feae, assembly GCA_004026665.1. Classification (NCBI taxonomy): domain Eukaryota; kingdom Metazoa; phylum Chordata; class Mammalia; order Chiroptera; family Vespertilionidae; genus Murina; species Murina feae. The sequence goes on from PVJC01021495.1 coordinate 20,703, forward strand.
AATACAGAAAAACATTAGTCCTTTCTCCACCCAACAGCCACACCCATCTTTATGAGGCCTTATGATTTTCCAATTTCATGTCTCCTATTTTATATATTGATTTTTTATAATTATATTTGAATTTGTCATGATATAGTAAGAATTTATATATATATTCAAATAATCCAGACCAGTCATTTTCAGCCATTTTCATCTCATGGCACACATAAATTAATTGCTAAAATTCTGTAGCACAGCAAAAAAATAAAAATAAAAAATATTTTTTTTTTTGCCGATTTGACAAAAAAGATAGGTATAATTTTGTTTCATTCACACTGGACAGCTATTGTTGTGTTGGCTGTTATCATTTTTAAAATCTGAGGGAAAAGAGGTCAGTACCCCTGACTAAATTAATCAGGTATGGCTTGTTTTAAAAGTTCTTGTGGCACACTGGTTGAAAGTTACTGCTTTAGACAAAAGAAGCAGATTGTAGAATAAGGTTTTCTTTAAAAAGGCAAGTATTTTTAAAAAATATACATGAGTTAAGTTATGGCTATTGTCTTAATCCATTCTGTCTGCTATCGCAAATTACCATAGACTGGGTGACTTATAAACAACACATATTTATTTCTCACAGTTTTGGAGGCTAGGAAATCCAAGATCAAGGCCCTGGCAGATTTAGTGTCTAATGATAGCCTCTTCCTAGCACAAAGATGGTTATCGTCTCGTAAAAGGAGCAAGGGCACTCGCTGGGGTCTCATTTATCAGGGCTCCACTAATCTCACTTATAAGGGTTCCACGCTCATGACCTAACTACACCTTCCAAAGGCCAACCTCCCAATACCATCACATTGAGGTTTAAGATTCCAATCTATAATAATAAAAGCATAATATACTAATTAGACTGGACGTCCTTCCAGACGAAGCTGGGGCTGTGAGGGAAGCCAGAGTCCTGAGTACCCGCTGGCAGCTGGAGGGAAGCCTGGGTCTAGGGTGCCTGCTGGTTGCCAGAGGGAAGCCAGTGTTGGCAGCCAGGGGGAAGGAAGGCCTACTCTTGCATGAATTTCATGCATTGGGCTTCTAGTATAGTATAAAATGGGGAGTGAGGGGAAGGGGAGCAAACATTTAGTCTATAGCAGCTACCGTTAGTTTGTTCACTGCCATTTTAGGTTGTAAGGAGTTAAATTACATAATATAATCTATCATGATCTATTATGGCCATGATATCACTTACTTTGGATACCTTTTCCTGACTCTCGATGCTGAAATTATAAGTAGGGAAATGGGTAAGTCATAAATATTTTGCATTTATGTTTTTTTGACAGTTCTTTGTGAAATCTATTATACAGTATTTGGAGAAATATACAATATTAACTCCAAGTAAGTAGTCATAATCAAATGAAAAATCTAATTGTGTGTTTATTTTAAATCAAATATGGGAACCATACTAGAGTATGCCAGATGCTCAAGGCCAATCAGAATATTGAAGCCTTGTTTAGAGCATGCTGGAATTCCAAGGCTATTTTGAACTTGGGAATCTTAATCAGGATGTCCAAGGACTATAGGCTGGTGCAAGGATGCAGTAACCCCACAGCACACTGTGCAGGCATTTCCTTCTATAACCCAAAAGATTGATATTTTGCTAGAAGCCTCTTTTGTCTCAGCAGTATTAAAGTATGTTACTAAGACTGTAGAGAGAGTCTGAGCTCAGATGCAGCTACTATGAGAGGCTAAGGGTCCAGAGGCCACACATGGCTGCTCATATAATAGTTGTAGGGACAGAGGCTGCTGCTGCTCTGTGGGAAAGAGGTATTGTTCACTAGCCAGTGTGTGGGACTTTGCTTTGGAGAATTGTTTTGTCTAATGGCTCCTTGGTAGCAATGGCTACAGGACCACTGGCTTCTATAATACAGAAGCCAGTGGCCCTATATACCCATGACTTCTCATGGCTTCTTTGTCGAATACCCAGCATTCTAGAAGGTCCAGCCTCTGGCAGAGGAGGGGCTCAGTGCCAACAGTTAGTGAAGTAGGGCGGGATCAGGACCTGTGCTCCCAGTCAGCAGGATGGCGCAGTGGACGCTTCCAACAAATGTCTAATGGCTTTTGCTTTATAATGCACAAAAGGCAATCTGGTCATTAATTTGAGGTTTATGAACTCTTCCAAGCTAGGAGATTGGAAACACTATTCCAACCTGAAAATCTATTCATCTTCAAATATGGGAAATTGATTTTCTTTTTATAAAGTATATAGTGTACTCAACTAAAAATGATATCAGAGAAAACCAAAGATAGACTTCTTTTGATTTTTAGCACATTATTAAAGAAAATTTTGCAATATCAAATTAGAACAAATTAAGTGAACTAGAACCTTCAAAGACCATTTGGGAGCCAAACAGCCTCTGACTCAGGAGATTAAGTGCACATGCTTTTTTGTCTCAGTCTAGATCTTACTCCGTGATTTAAATCTTTGCTTATAAACTGCTGGTTATTTTGTAGAGCTATCTTATAAAGACCTTTCCTAAATCGCTCACATGAATGTGTGTGTGTGTGTGTGTGTGTGTGTGTATGTTTGATATCAAAGTGAGTATGTTCCTTTCCACTGCCTGGGAAGATCATATTTAGTCATTAGTATTTACATAGCACTTGCTTCCACTGAATTACAAGAGCAGAGGGATTCTGTTTTAAAGTCACTGGTAAGACAGGTTTACCTCTTCCCCTTTGCCCCCCATGAACATACTGAAATTATGCACTGGGCAAATTAGTGAATTTTACCAAACATGTCTCAAAGATAAATATAGCAGTTTTCACAGTGAATGTTTTCCATCTCTCAGGAAATCTATGTTTGTCATGAAATGACAGTTTTTTTTTTTTTTTGTTTTGTTTTTGTTTTTTTTTGAGGGTTGGGGAAATGGGGAGATTGCCTTTGCAAACTGATTTTTTATTTTGTTAAATAACAAGGCAAATCTGAAAAAAATATTCTATATTTAATGGAAGTACTTAAGCATGATCTTTTGGTAGAAAGCAAATGGAAAGAATTTTTAACACATTTAAAGATAAGAAACAGATTCTCCTTTCCCACTCCAGGATGATCATTATAAACTGTTAACTTTAAATTTTTAAATTCTGAAAAATATCTCATCTTGGAAGTTCATGTGAATTCATACCAATAAACTAGTCTTGTAATTTTGTGAATGAGAATTAGTATGCTTTTATAAGATGATAACTACTATTTTTTTGTGTGTGTGGTAATGCCAAAAATAATCAGGTTTAAAATAGGACTTGACTTGTAGTCCATATTGCCATAAAATATATCTTATATGTATCTCTACTGCTGTATATTTCTGTAAGAATGAAATGAGTGAAATACTGATGAAGTACCTATGATTTTATGCCTACTAAGCATATAAAAAAATTCTAAAGTGTACAGATGACCTACATTCTTTCTATATCTCACCAGTTAGCTCTCTGAAAAGGCCTTTACTTTTATTAATCCAGTTAATAAAACTGTAGTGAAAATTAACTTTGAGAAAGCTAATATGCTAATCCTATATAATAAAAGGCTAATATGCAAATAGACTGAATGGCAGAACGACTGAACAATCGCTTGCTATGATGTACGCTGACCACCGGGGGGGGGTGGTGTGGAACATGGTGGGCATTGGCAGCAGGTGGCAGAGTGCGGAACATAGTGGGCATCGGCTGCGGCAGGATGGTGGAGCAGGTGAGAGGGGGTGCCAGACCACGGTGGGGTACCGGTCACTGTTATTAGGGCGAGCTCTGGTGGTTACTGAAAATTCTTTGCTCCCATGCCCTGCAGTCCCACCCAGTGCTTGCATCTGCTGCTGGTACTGGCCCTGCTCATACTCACTGCAGGTGCCAGAGCTGCTGCTCACACCCATTGCCGGCGCTCAGTGCCCACTCGGTCCCACTGCTGGTGATGGAACCTCCACTCTCACCTGCTATCCGTGCCCAGCACCGGTCTCGATCACTTGGCGCTGTCAGTGGGTATGAGCAGTGGCTGCCACCCCAATCACCCCTGAGGGCTTCTCCATCTCTCCCTGCTCCTGAGGGGTGATGGTGGTAGCAGCTGCAGCTTGCACCTGCTGCTGACCCTGGCCCCGGTTGCTCCTCAGAGCCATTAGCGGTGCAAGTGAGGCTGTGCTCCCAGTGCATGGGAGCAGCAGCAGTGGGAACAGGGCTGCAGGCAGACAGGGGACAGGGGACCACAGAAGGAGGGGCCAGGCAAGGGTGCAGAGGGTGGGCTGAGACTCCCCCCAGGTCCCCTGCAGCCTCATGTCCCACAGTTCTTGAAGGTGCACAAATTCGTGTACTGGGCCCCTAGTTATATGATAATTCTACAGGAATGTGAGCTGAAAATCACTTGAAAACAATAACTGTGGCAGAGTTCTCACAGCGATTTCACCAAAAAGTCTTCTTTTTGGTGGAAATTAAAAAAACAAAAACACAAAAAGATAATGTTGAAGTGTCTTGTAAATTGCATCCCAGATCAAATTAACCTGGCAAAGCTTTTATTTTATTTTTATCTCTGTGTCCTGTATGGATTTCTCCTACTAGTATTTTGTTTGATCATTATAAGGAGGCTTTAATAATTAAATGCTGTCATGGCAACCTGTTGCTTTCGTTTTTGCCCATTTCTCCTGTTTATGTGACACCTCACCTAGTGGCACCTTCCATTGTAGCTCTATCTTTCTTCCATGTAGTTAGTTGTTTAATTTTTGACATTATAGTATAGTCAATTCATGATTTAACTCAGTCTCTAGTTAAAAGGTCTAATTAAGATGCAATTCTTAATGTAGAGAGGAATGGACAAGAAAAGACCAGCATTGTTGTTCTTATAAAATTACAGTCCCATCACTCAGAAATTGTGTTATATGACTCATTTATTATCCATATAACAGAGGTTTGATTGACCAGAGAGTTTCTATAATTACTATGATTTGTGATTAGCTTTTAACAAAAGTTCTGGCTGACAGCTTAACAAAAGTTATGAATAATCAAAATAATTACCATTTTTATCCAAGAGTATAGCAGGACAACTGGCCACAAATACAGTAAATTACATATTTTCTCTTACTAATATACTAGCAATGTTTAACTATCTTCTTTAAAACTGATTCTACCTATATAAATGTAATTGATCACGATTATCAAAATTCGATGATGTTTCAATAATTTATCAGCTTAATTCATTATTATTTCCCTAGCAATTGACAAAAGTTTGTTTGCACCTGGAGGATGTTTGAGATTATGCATAACCCAAGTATATTTTCTGCGTATTGCAAATGCAGGATGTTCCCTTTAATAACCTAAAATTTTAATAAGGACCTAAGAAATAGTTGAAAAAGTGAGTGAACTTGTATTTAAATTAGGTCTCTAAGAACTTGGAGATTCTAACTTGGTGAACTCTAATTAAATCCCTTAAGGCCACTGGGTCTGCCTTCGTCGTTCTTGATGGTGAAAGTAAGGTCTTCAAAAAGAGTCTCTTGGCAGTATACACATGGAGGGGGAAGAATCCTGCAACCCCCACAGCATTTTACAAAGCTAGAATCCCAGAAGGAGTAACAGGCAAGGGGAACAGCAGAGACTAAAACCTGAGATCTAGGAAAGCAAGGAAAGTAGAGGAAGAATAATTTGGAAAAGTCAGTAATTGAAGAAGACCATCACTCACCCAGCCTGCAGTACGGATGTAAAGTAAGACAAAGCACCAAATGAGACATATTTGTGCTGGTAATGACAGAGCACATTTTAGTTGGCACATCTTGCAATTAACATTTCCAGGAAGAAATGCTCAAATACAAAATTGCATTTTTTTAGTTTGGACATTATTATGGCTTTTTCTTCTGGACTCATTGTCGTGAGCTCATTATTATGGCTTTTTCTTCTGGGTTCATTGTCACTAATTTATTTATTATATAAATAAGCATTTTTCCCCTTTACAACTGTATTTCTGTACTCAATTGTGTGGGTGTTTTTAACTGTGATTATGAGAGTACAACAGGTATTGAATCTGCTTAGGGCCAAGAGGAAATAAATTATAGGTGATCAAAACATTGAACTTAAACTTGATTGTATTCTTAGTAGTTTTTCCTTTGTAATAATACAGATGTGGGCCACATAAACCATTGTGTGGATACTTCTTTATATTGTCTATATGCTAGAGAGTGGAGGTAGGGAAAGATTTTGTATTTTCTCCTTATGTTTGAAACAGATTAAAATATTATTTCTTGATATTATAAAAAACTCATAATTGAATCTCCTTATCCCACTACTCAGTAAATGCTCTAAATCAGCTTTTAAAAGACATCTAAATGTCAGCCTTGCAGAAAATTATTCCCCTACCCCCACAGCCCCAACCAGAACCATTTGATTGCAACCAAAATGCCTAGTTTGGCTGCCAGTGTGAGATCAACCCCTTCCCATTTGGTATGCCTCTCTTATTTCTTTTTACTTTTTAGCAGGTACTCTCCCTTTTATTTGTCTGCATTTCAATAAGTTAAGAGAAGATAAGGATCAACCAGGGTTGGCAAGCACCCACAAAGTTTCTCACCAGAGGGTTCCTATGGGTCTACAGAAACGAACTGGAGAGGCACACTGCCTGGCTCTCATTCGTCTCTTCCTGTGCCATGGCCATGTGGACCAGTGTGTCCCTTCATGTCTGATTGACATGTGATGTTCTGGCAGCCCCATCCTGACCAAGGTTCTACAAAGTAGGATTGATGTAGGAAGACGTAGACTTACTGTTTTAGATCACCTGTATGTCTAGATGGAAATACTGATTTCTTTTTTTTTTTTTTTTTGTATTTTAGGGTCCTTTTAAAAATTTTTATTTATTTTTTGTTGAGTTCATTGGGGCGACATCCTATATAATAAAAAGCTAATATGTAAATGGTCATCACGCCTTCATGCTGTCACACCATAATGGCTCAGGCACTCAACACTGGGGAGAGAGGAATGGGGACCAGCCAGGCACAAATGAGCTTGTGAGAAAGGAATGGGGACCAGCCAGGCTGTGGCCTGGAAGAGAGACAAGCCGCCTGCCTGTGGTCCCGGGTGGCAGTTGCTGTGCCTGCACCTGTGGCATGGGAGAGAGACAAGCTGCCTGTCCCATGGTCCCGGGCACCTGCGGCTATGTCCCAGGCAAAGCTAGCCTGGGTTCTGAGTGCCTGTGGCTGGCAGAGGGAGGGAGGCCAGGGTTGCAGTGCCTGAGACCAGTGGGAAGCGGAAATCCTACGTCCTGGGTGGAGGGCGAGGCAGAGGCGGTTAGCAGTGATCAGGCCAGCAGTGGGCTGTTAGGAGTGATCAGGCTGGTAGGGGAGCAGTTAGGGGTGATCAGGCAGGCAGGCAGGCAGGCAGGTGAGCAGTTAGGAGCCAGTGGTCCCAGATTGCAAGAGGCAGTCAGACATCCCCCAAGGGGTCCCAGACTGGAGAGGGTGCAGGCCGAGCTGAGGGCTTCCCAGTCCCCCCCC
>PVJC01021496.1:0-28200 GCA_004026665.1 Murina feae
AAACTAATTATTGAAATTCTGTAGCACACCAAGTGTCAGAGGTAGAGTGGTATATGGCAATGAAAGAAACAGCAGGTTCACCTTGACAAAAGATATATACAAACATGGATGGGCTAAGTTTGTAGCCATTATTTGCCACCACCCAAACCCTCTTTAAGGCAAACTGTACATTGAGAGGAATGCTACCCTATGAGAAGGATTATCCTTAAGTTAGATCTTTCTCTTCAATCATCCTCAACAGTAGAGTCCAAGGATATCATCTCTGATTTCATAAGAGCATCCTTCTATTTGCTTATGCCTAAATGTCCTCCTTCTCTTTCAGAGTTTAAGCCATGATGCTAATATATATATATATATATATATATATATATATTTTTTTTTTTTTTTTTTTTTTTTTTTTTCTTCGCTGAAATGTCAGCCTGGAGGTAAGGTAGTCATATGCCTCTAGTGACACAGATCATGCCCAAGATAAAGGCCCACATATCTCCAGGGAGTTCTGCATACCTGCTTGATAGAGCCAGCACCAGGGGGTTCTGACAATTATGTCTGATTCTGAGCATCCTTCACAGCCCTCCTGTTGGGAATCTATTTGCTTTGGATCAAATATGACGGTGCATCCAGCTTCCACTTCACATTGCCCTGTCCTTAAACAGCAGCTAGTTTTTTTTCAGAGATCATTTGAGAAGCTAATATGTTTGCTCTTCTGATTCTGCTGGCACGAGTTGTGCTTCCATTGGTTTATGGATGCACAGATTATGGGAGTCTGATGAAATGAAAAGTGCTGTGTGGTAACCTTTAAATGAATGAGAAACTAAATGGTACTCAATTAAAGGTGCAGAGAACACACAGTAATAGGCAGGTAGAACTACCCCTGAGATCTGCCTATCTACTTTCCAATACACGTTTTCACAGCTCAGATTGGTAGATAGATGGGTAACTGTGAGAGCTCACAAGGATGAATTCTCCCACTGCCATGTTGGTTTTTCTGGAAACTCCATGGACGTGCACTTAATTGCATACTTGCAAACCTTATTCTACAAAAGCAGAACAAACTGTGTCCAATTGGCACTTCTGTTTAAAAACAAAGTCCACTCAGATTGGTTGTCTCTTTGCCAGACGTGGGGATTCTGCCCTGCTTCTGCAGTTTCTTGCTCCGTGGATGGATGTGGAGTATTCCTTTAAGGGAGCGATTTTCAACCTTTTTCATCTCATGGCACACATAAACTAATTATTGAAATTTTGTAGCACACCAAAAATACAAATTTTTGTTTGGCTGATCTGACCAAAAAAGTGGTATACTTTTGATTTATTCACATGGGATGGCTACTGTTGTGTTGGCTGTTGTCATTTTTCTATTTGATAATCTGAGGGGAAAGAGAACAGTGCCCATGGCTAAATAGTCAGGTACTGCATGTTTTAAAAATTCTTGTGGCAAACGGTTGAAAATCGCTGCTTTCAGCTGTTGATTGTCAATCATTTTTCTATAGTTGTCACTTTCACTGTGTCACAGTCAGTAGCAGAAATGTAAAACCTAAAGACACTTATGCTCATTCATGACTCAAGTGAGCTGTTTATTAAAAGAATCTAAAAATATACAAATTATTGATTGGGAAAACGACTTTCTGAAGGTTCTTTTATTTGACAAACATTTGGACACAAAATACCCCCACTACATCCAGAAGAGCTGCAAGTTTTAAAAATCCCAGGTAAAATCAGAATGGAAAAGCAGATTAGATACCCCAGTGCAGTTTCCAGGCACATGTTTGCTCTGCACCTGCTAAGGGCCTGTGCAACTGGCAGAGTGAGGTGTATTGGCCTATGTGTGGGACGAGGAGCAAGAGGAAGAGGAATGATCCAGAATCAGTTCAGAGTTCAGTCCTCAATAATTCTACCCATTTAAATCAACAGAAAGAACAGACATTCCTGAAACACTCAGAGGAAAGGTACAGACTAGAAATTCAACAATCGTTTAGTGAAGGGAGAATCACAAAGAAGGGGCATTTCTTGGATGTGATAGCTCTGAAAGCTCACTTATTCATTCATTTAACAAATGGCAAGGTCCTACTAAGTACTGTGACACTGTGTTGGTGCTGTTGCTAAATGATGAGCAAAAACTGACAGGGAACTCGTTACCTGGAAACTTACATTGGAGGTGGGTTGGGAGAGGTCAGATAATCACAAAAGGGGCAGATAATCACAAAAGAACACCTGTAATTATCTGAGATAAGTGTCCTCAAGAACAGGTACATGGCACTAGGAAAGCAGGGGGCAAAAGAACCAATTAAAGTTGAATAGTTCAAGACATATTACTGAAAATCGATAGTTGAGCTGGTAGTGGAAAGGGCGATGGAGAGCTAATTCAAGGATGATGTTGGGCAGTGATAATACTGGTGTTGGTGCCTCCAGACAACAGGATGGATGCAGCACATGCAAATCCTTTGAGGTGGGAGATGGAAGGGAAAGCCATGTGAGAGAGGGCAGAGAACGGAGGGGGAGCTGGAAGGAAGAGTCAGCTCTTCACATCTACATAGCTTCAGGAACCTGTACCAACATGGTACAGTATGGTACTTACTGGGAGGTACCAGTATGGATACAGAATAGCTAGAGGAACTCAAGGAGAGGGTCCCATTGTTGGAAGTAACTGGAAAGAAGGCTGAGGGAGTGAACCAGAATTTTAGCTTTATTAACAAAAATGGGTTAGACCCAAGTGGAAACTGTCTGTAATCTTGTGACATTACAGCCTATAATGCAGTCTAGCCTTGTCTCTTACCTTGCATTTGCCAGCCTAGAGAATAATAAATGACGATTAGGATTAGGGTAACAATAATGAGAACAGCTCATTTTTATTGAAGGATTACAGAATGCCAGGCACTGAGCTTATTGTCTTGTAGGTCTCACAGTTGCGTTCTTCTCTTCTTTCATCCATCCCAGTCACTTGTCAGCATGTCATTCAGACCCTGCCTCTGAGGTACATCATCTGTCTTTCCTCTTCTCATTGTTCCCACTGCCATGCCTTAGTCCACGTCACCACTGCCGCCCACCTTTACTACAGCCACAGCCTCCTTCCCGGACTCCCAGGATCCCAGTTTGCTCCCCTCCAACCCATTAGCCTCATAGTAGCCAAAATTATATAAAGTATAAGTCCCTTACACACCCTGGTTTTGCAGCAGCACTATTCACAGCAGCCAAGAGGTGGATGCAGCTAAGGTGTTTTCATTGGATGAATAAGCAAAATGTGACATATGCAACACAATGAATATTATTCAACCTTAAAAAAAGAAGGAATTCCCATTATATGCTAGAGCATAGATGGACCTTGAGGACATGGTGCTAAGTGAAATTAGGCAGTCTTAAAAAGACAAATACTGTCTGAATCCATATATTTGAGTAATCAGGAATAATCAGATTCATACAAACAGAATATAGAATGGTGCCTAACAGAGGCTGGGGAAGAGGGAAGTGTGCATTTAATAGGCATGGAGCTTTACTTTTCCGGGATGAAAAAGTTCTGGAGATTAGTTTCACAACAGTGCAAATATACTTCATTCTCAAAAATTACTAAGATGGTATGTTTTATATATAAAAATATCATATATATATATATATATATATATATATATATATATATATATCCACAATAGGAAAATCTTTATAAAAACCTATGAATCAATTGAATGAATTCCCTGCTTAAAATTCCCTGGCTGGTATGACTCAGTAGGTTGGGTGTGGTCCCAAGCACCAAAAGGTTTATGGTTCGTTTCCTGTGTCAGGGCATATGCCCAAGTTGCAGACTTGATCCCAGGGAGTGGGATGGCGCGCAGGAGGCAGTCAGTGATATGTTGCTCTCACAATGATGTTTCTTTTTCCCTCTCCATCCCTTCCTTTTTTTCTAAAATTCCACAAAAAATATGTAAAACAAAAAATTCTCTAATGGTGTCCTATGGTGCTTAGGAGAAAAATAGACTGCAGTCCATGAAGTCCCATAACATTTGGTCGCTGCCTACCTCAAATTCTCATTTTCCCAGCAATTTGCTTCTTCTCTGCTCAAGGCTTTCTCTCTTACTCATCCTAAAACACGTAAAGTCCATTATAACCCCTTGCATTTGCACTTCCTTCATATCACAACTCTTCCCTGGCTTCATGTAATAAACTCTCAGCCTTAGCCTGTCAATTAGATTTAAAGACATTTATCATTCTATATAATAAAAGGCTACTATGCAAATTGGCCAAATGGCAGAACGACTGGTCTCTATGATGCACACTGACCACCAGGGGGTAAATGCCCAATGCAGGAGCTGCCAGCTGGTGGTCACTGTGCTCCCACAGGGAGAGCACCACTTAACCAGAAGCCAGGCTCATGACTAGCAAGCACAGTGGTGGTGGTAGGAGCCTCTTCTGCCTCCTTGGCAGTGCTAAGGACCCCTCGGGGAATGTCCCAGACTGAGAGAGGGCATAGGCTGGGTTGAGGGACATCCCCAGTGCATGAATGTCATGCACCGGGCCTTTAGTGTTGTGTGTGTGAGTGTGTGTGTGTGTGTGTGTGTGTGTACATATACATATCTAATCTAATAAAAGAGTAATATTGAAATTAACCATTTCTACGGGACACCCAAGCCACGCCCACCAGCCAATCAGAGCAGCTGTATGCAAATTAACCCAGCCAAGATGGAAGACGGCAGTCATGGAGCTGGAGTAAACAGAGGTTTTCACTGCACCAGGAGTAAACTGTCTGCCGGCCGGCTGGCTGGGCCTCTCTGTGCTCCAGGAAATATTGTTGCAATTATAGAAGCCTCAGAGCTGAAGCAAACAGTAGGCTTCCCTTGCACCAGCAATGGAGGAAACTGCCTGCCTAGAGTCTACTAAGGCAACATTCTTTCAATTATAGAAGCCACGGAGCTGAAGCAAACAGGAGGCTTTGTTACCTGCCTAGGCCTCAGCTTAAAGGAACAGTATCAAGTATAGAAGATAAATAAACCCCAGAAACCTGCTTTTAGCCAGCCTTGCTGGGACATTGGGTTAATGGGAGCTATGGGCAGACTGAATGCCTGAAAACAGCCTTCAGCCCATCACCCATGCTGGCCACACCCTAATGGGGTGAGGGTCCCCACTGGGGGGCTTTTCCAGCCTGCAAACAGCCATCAGCCCCGCACCCAGGCTGGCCGGGTACCCCAGTAGGGACCCAAAACCTGAAGGGGCCATGGGCAGCCTGAACACGGCCTTCAGCCTGTCACCCACACTGGCCACACCCCAGTGGGGTGAGGGTCCACACTGGGGGTCTTGGCCAGCCTGCAAACAGCCATCAGCCCCTCATCCAAGCTGACCAGGCATGCCAGCAGGTGGACATCTCCAGCGGGGTCCCAGACTGCGAGAGGGCACAGGCCGGACTGAGGGACCTTCTGAATACACAAATTTTTGTGCACCAGGCCCCCCTAGTATGTATGTATGTATGTATGTATGTATGTATGTATGTATGTGTTTGTGTATTAGAGGCCAGGTGCAGGAAATTTATGCACAGAGTGGGAGTCGGGGTGGGGTGCACCCTTTCCAATCTGGGACTCCTTGAGGGATGTCTGACTGCCCGTTTAGGCCCGATCCTACCAGTGGGATCAGGCCTAAATGGGCAGTCGGACATCCCTTTCATAATCCAAGACTGCTGGCTCCTGAGCTCTTGTGTGCCAATTGCCCCTAACCACTCCCCTGCCAGCCTAATCAATGCCTAACTGCTCTTATGCTGGCCTCATTGCCCCTAACTGCCCTCCCCCTGCCAGGATGGTCCCCCCCAACTGTCCTCCCCTGCAGGCCTGGGTCCCTCACAACTGTCCTTCCCTGCAGGCCTGGGCCCCTCCCAACTGCCCTCCCTTGCTGGCCATCTTGTGGCAGCCATCTTTGACCATATGGGGACAACAATCTTGTGATGGTCAATTTGCATATTACTCTTTTATTAGATAGGAGATTTTATATATGTGTGTGTGTGTGTGTGTGTGTGTATGTGTATATATATTGCTAAGTTGACTTGTAGCTGTGCGATACATATAAAATTCCCACTGGTGCCAATCCCATGCATGTGTTCCAACTGTCATTGTCCATCGTGACTTTGGCTGACACTTCTATTATAAGAGGAAGGGCAAATAGCGATATTAAAATATTTCTTCTATTTACTTTCCTTTCAATGTGTATGAATACATGCATGGGGCCACTTGTTTATAATAATAATTAATAATGATAAAAATATGCTAATTATTGTTGTTACCATCAATATTATTAATTTCATATGTCTCAGATCTCAGACCTGGTTCTTCATTACTAAATGACTGCAGGGTTTCTATTTTAAAAATTGTATTTTAAGAATGTACTCAAGATCACTCTTCCAAATGGCAGTATTCTCTTGTTTGAGGTGTTAGAGTCTACCAGAGCTGACCTTGAGAAAAGACTGCAATTGTGTCAAGGAAATGTTCTCCAATACCACTTCCCCCAATCCTTACATGAAGATATGTTTTCTTATTGATTTTTGAGAGAGGGAAACATCAATCAGTTACCTCCTGTACAAGCCCTGACTGAACTTGGAACATGAAGTCTGAGTATGTGTTGACAGGGAATTGAACCCATAACCTTTTGGTGCATGGGATAACAGTCCAACCAACTGAGCTACCTGGCCAGGGTAGTTTTTCCAAGATCATTACACAGAAAAGATCTTTCAATAAAATCACATGGTCTTGGGAAAGCTTTCTTCAGGGCTGACCAATAGATTTAACATTGGAAGAAGCCCTAGCTGGTTTGGCTCAGTGGATAGAGCATCAGCCTGAGCACTGAAGGGTCTCGAGTTCGATTCTGGACAAGGGCACATGTCTGAGTTGGGTTAAAGGCTGAATCTCCAGTAGGGGGCATGCAGGAGGCAGTTGATCAATGATTCTCATCATTGATGTTTCTGTCTCTCTCTCTCCCCCACTCCCTTCCTCTCTGAAATCAATAAAAATATTTTTTAAAAAGTTGGGGGGAAGCCATATTTTGAGAAACTATCAAATAACCAGCCTCACACAATTGTTCCCATGCTTCAGGCAGCAGCATGTGTGTACTTTCCTGTGACGCCCAGGGTTACTGAACGCTGACTCTGTCTTCCTGTTTCCTGAGCCACTTGGAAAAGGAGTGGAAATAGATACATTCTCTCTTTCTCATCGGAAACATTAATTTTTGTTGACCCCTTTTGTCTCCTGTGGCTGGTGCTGAACAAACATAGCAGAACCATTTCTGTTTTCTGCAGGCGTCTTTGAAAGCTGGCTTTTCAGTGACCTCACCTTGAAGTGTTTTTGAGATTTGCGCTGCTTTTGTTCATGGAAGGTCACATGTGGTGCCATGGAGGCCTACTCCCAGGATCTCATGCAGGTCTGCTGTGGTTCCTGACAACACACAGAGCCCCTGACCTGGCCAAGCCCCTTCCCGAGAAACCCGCCTTTAGTCTCAGAGGGGACCGGGGGGAGGGACAGCATGCACAAAGGACATCACATTGTTAGCATTCACCTGTGCACTGACTCCCTAAGAAATCAGTCGTTTGGATTCCTGTGATGGAGAAGTCAATGGGACGAAAGCTTGTGTATTCCTCTGGAGACTCAGCACCAAATGAATTTCAATGGTCGCAACCCCTCCCACAAAAGCTGCTGGATACTCTGTTGGGCAATAAAGTTGAAAGGTTGGAGGAACTCCAAATCTGGACACAAAGAAATCTTGCTTCATTGTCCTAGCCTATTAACAAAAAGAGAGACAATTCCTTGCCAGCACCTGGCAGGGTGCTGAAGGCTTCTGCCATTTGTGAAGCAGCACAGCACCCTTAAAAAGCTTAGTGTGGGGAGGGGGGTAAGAGAGAAAGAAACAAAATCAAGACACATTCTCTTCATGCTCACTGGTGGCTGGCTGGCAGCGATTTCAGGCATAAAGTCGGGAGTGACCTGAGCCCTGGCACGTGCTCCACTGTAACATCAAGTGTAAGGTGACCAGATGTCCCGCTTTCGGCGGGACAGTCCTGATTTTTAACAATCAGTCCCGCGTCCCGCGGCGTTTTAAAAAAGTCCCAATTTTTGGAAAGAGACATATGTACTACTCTTTGTAATATTTTAAGTAATAATAAAAAAAAAAGACCCCCCCTACCGCCGGTCAATGGTGTCCCGCTTTACCAATGTTAAAATCTGGTCACCTTAATCAAGTGCTTTGACAGGCTGCAAAAGGATGAAGACCTAGGGATACAAAACACCATTTAGGTTCAAGGTGGCTGGGCTCGTGGAGGGAGAGTGCATCAAAATGGCCTTTCCTTCCAAGAGCAGGGCCTGGAGAATCTCAGCCCTCTGCCAGTGTGATAGGTGTAATAGTGGGCGGATGGAAAGGCCCCCGGAAGAGAGGTGGAGAGAATGATGAAGGGAGGGGAGGAGAATGTGATTTTTGGAGTTGTTGGTGCCAGGCCATTGAGGGGTTCACAAGGAGGAGAGAGCCACGAGCCCATCTGTATACCTGACTCCACTTTGGCTGGGCACACGCAGGTTTTGTAAAGCTGCCTTGCACCTTTCAAGGTGTATCTCATGTGGTTGGATTGAGTCCCTCTTGGTAGACACCAAATCCTATGCCAAAGGAAGACCTGGAAATTTTCCTGCTGTCTTTCTGGGTGCTGAACTGACATGGGGGATTTTACAGCATGCACCCTTGGAGTCAAAATTACTTTTCATGCCTTGCAGAGGCAAGAAGCCAGTGGAAACTACCAACTGACATTGCTAAAAATAACTGTTGTCAAATTGGTCTATGGTGAATAGTCCTCAGGGATAAATGCCCTGTTAGAGTGAGCACCAAGGAGAGGATTTTAATATTTACTTACTCCCTGGTGAACAAGGAAACCTTTCGCTTTGTTGAAGGTGATGGGGCCGGGGAATTGCAGGTGCCGTGCATTAGTGATGTGCACTACAGGCTATTGTGACAGTTACAGGCTTTTGTCTGAATGTCTGTTGTCCAGAGGAGAGGATTCAACTTCCACTGGTGGCCTTCTCTTCATAGAAGTGTTAGACATTAGAGGTTTCTTCTATTGAAAACGTCATGATTCTACAGGAAGCCAGAGTTTGCTGAACTCTTCATAGAAGAACCTGTGTCATGAAGTCCATGGGAAGTATATCACTGCTTCACAGTGGCCCAGTCTTCTCCAAACATGTTTCATGACTAGGCTGAGGGAACAAGCATGCTCCTCTCTGCATGTCTTTAACAAAACACATGTTATAATTAAAAAAGATACGTACAGGTGCTTAACCCGTGCCCTTGGGGAAGGGAGCAGATACACGGCATTCAGATCCCGGGCATGTTTTTCTTTACAGGTAAGTCATTCATTTGAAAGGTACATGTGGGAAATGTTCAGAGTCCAGTCAAGGCCAAAGGTAGGAGACCTCTGGGCCAGCGTGGATGTTTTGTAGGTTAGACGAGAGGCTCTGTTTAGCTTTCTACCTTGGTAAATAGCCATGACTGATGCTGGGAGATGCTGGCACCCATTTCCAGAGCCATCCTGACAGGTGGGATGTTTGTGAGATCTCTCCTCTCCTCCAGTGGCCCTGAGAGATCTCCTTTTGTCCAGTGGCCCTGAGCCACAAGGGCCCGCATTGTCTGTGTTTTGTCTAGACCTTAGTATGAGAGACTCTGGCGAAAGAGGATGTGAACTCCGAGTTGGCCTTGCTTCTTGTCAGTACTTCCATCTTTGATGTTTAGATGTCAGTTTCTGAATTGATCTTGGTCTGGAGGGGAGGGTCAGAGGGATTTTGTGAGAAGCCCCTCTCAACCATGCCTCCTTCCCACTCTGAGAACTCACCTATCCATCCAGCACAGGAATGAGGAATCTGGGCCAGCCAGGTCCAGCCAGTCAAATTCTAGCTCCACAATTCATCCTTAGCTGTGACATCTTGGGCACCATTCCAGTCTCTCCAAGCCTCAGGTACCTCATCAGTAAACGAATGAGAACAACAGGTTTTAATTTGGGGAAGGGGAAGGTAAGACTAAAGCAGTTGGTGAATGTGGGACACTTAGTACCTCAGCACATGGCAGCTTGTATTGGGACAGGCTGCTGGCAGTTGCCCTCTCAGCTTCACCCACTTTGGGTTTCAGCTTCCTGATCAGATAGCAACCCTGCTGGCCTCACATCAACACGCCGCAGTTTTAGAGGAAGTGACTGCACCTTTGTCTCGGCACTCTGGGTAAAAGTTCCTAGACCATGACTCCATCCTTTTCCTTTCCATGGACTAAGGGGAACCCATCACTGAGGGCCAGAGGATGAAATGGTCTCCTTGGCTTAGTTTAGGTCACATGATCCAACTGCGGCACTGTTGTGTGGAATCTGCTTCAAAGAGATCCCAGAATGGACAACAGGGGCTGTTGGGAAAGATGCAAATAGGGCAGAGAGAGGTGGGGGAGGCCCGGTAATCATACCTGGTGTGCTCTACAAACCGCCGTACATGTTCATTCATCTTGAACAGACAGACCTTACTGCAGAGCCAGAGCGTTTTCTTCTTAAGGGGGATTACCTCAAGGCACAGACCGTGCCGCTCTTTAAGGCCATAGTCGCTGATCTTCTATATGTGCCCCATTGGAATCAGGTGCACCCAGAAATCATCAGCCCTCAGTGTCATGTCCCAACTTGTGCTCTTTCTGATTTTGAGCCACTTAGTTAAAGCCACACCCTCCCTCCCCTGAGGATGCTGTTTGCCTAAACAGGTGTTTAGGATGCCATTTAGGACGCAGAACCTGGCTCTCTCTCCACCTGTCTTTGCTACACTCCTCTGAAGGGATCTCCCAAGACTCCCCGGTTTAGTGCCGAGGTTTAGTTGCTTCCCATCTTTCAGAGCCTGGAGGGACCGTCAGTCACCTTTCCTTTATCAGCTTGCATTCATCCCACACTCCTTCAAGCAGCAGGTTTAGTTTCCTACTGAGATCATATTTAGCTCCACTGAATAGTTTTCCATTTCAAAGCATCCATCTAGTTCACTGCCTTTTACTTTCTGTCCCAGTGATGTTTACAAATGTGCTTTAGCAGCGGGAAGTGTAGACACATGGGTGTGGGTGTATTCTCAACATACCCTTCACTGTGCCTCCCCATCCCTTTGTCTGTGTCTAGTCATTTCTAATCTGACGCCATAGACTGGCTCTCTCCTCCTCTGTAGTCCTGTAACTCCCAACAACATCAACAATAATAACTTTGTTATGATTATAATTAGAAGGAGGAAGAGGAGGAGGAGAAAAGAAAAACAAAAAGAATTGGTAGTATTAGTACCAGGAGGACAAGTTTGGCCCAGGCATCAATAATTTGGGAAGGAAGGAAGGAAGGAAGGAAGGAAGGAAGGAAGGAAGGAAGGAAGGAAGGAAGGAGGGAAGGAGGGAAGGAGGGAAGGAGGGAAGGAAAGGAGGGAGGGAGGGAGGGAGGGAGGAAGGAAGGGAGGGAGGGAAAAAGGGGGGGAAGGAGGGATAGGAGAGAGGGAAGGAGAAAAGGAAAGAGTGAAGGAGGGAAGGAAGGAAGATGTAAGCATATATCAGTGGTTTTCTATGTGACAAGCACCATAGCCCATACTTTATATTTGTTTTCTTCTATCCTCCTCACTAGGACTGTACAAGATGAATCATTTGCTTATCCTCATTTTATAGATAAGGATGCAGAGGCATGAGGGCTTAATTTACTTGACTCTTTCTCCCCTGACCAATCTGAGTGCTCTTAGCTGCCCTGCTGTCTTCCTCAACACAGTACAGATGTCACTCTTCAAACCATGTTCAGAAATTTCCAGATGAAACATAAAATCCAAACACATGAGACTGAGGTTTAGAATCCTCCCATCTTGGTCCTGGGCTTTCTTTCGTTAGAGACCAAAACTGAGACTAAGATGATTTTCAACCTCCTTCTGTTCATACCCAAGGCTAAGAAAGGATAATATTCTTTCAATAGAGCCTTTTTACTGATAATATTCTGTTCATTTTCCTCTAGGCCAACATAATTAGAATAATTATTTCTTTCATCTGCCCGCCTTCTCTAATTCCATTTCCATGAGTACACTCCTCTGCTTTCTCTTCACCCTTCTCCATGCCTCCACCATACTGAGCTAGCATTAGTCTTAAACATACTTGCATCTACTGTTTACTGTTTTCTTCAACTGAAGTACCTCCACCATCCACCTGAGGGCCTCAACCATCCTAATCTACCTGGGCAAATTCTGCTTTGTCCTTTCATACCTAGCTCAAATGTCAGCACTGCAAAATGTTCCTGGATTTTTCCCAGATAATCAGTATTTCACTTCTATAGAAATACCTCTACTGAAATTTCTCAAACCTGTATTTAAACATCCTGGCTTCAAACTTCAGATCTGGCACTTAATGTTGATTTCAGATAAGCTACAATAACCTAAGTTTCTTTATCTGTGAAACAGACATGAGCTGCAGACACACCTCATGTGATTGTGAGGATAATCATGGTGACCCTAACACTTAATGGTGCTCAACAAAAGGCAGCTGCTGCTTTGTTTTTATCATGACTATTTTATATATATATGTATATTTTTATATATATGTTTAAAAGTGTCTATAGTTTCAGAGTAAGAGCTCCTTGGGTATGAAGCTTTTTCATTTTTATAACCCTAGCACTTTGCACAGTGACTAGTTCATAAATAAAACACAACACGTTCGTGGAATTGAAAAAGACATTTTTTTTTTCACTGAAAAAGACACTGGAAGACAATCTGTTTATTGTAAGGATTCTGATAACGCACCACCAATCATTTGGGAGTAAAATAAACAATCTTATTTTGTTTTTAGTCTTATCCCCTGGATTTAGATCATTTAGATAAAAAATGAATGTGTGAACCAATAATTCTTTCAGTATGTAGTAGAGAAGTTTATAGCAGCTGAGAGCTGCCCAGCCATGGAGGACAGGCAAACAATGGATTAGGATGGAGCCGTTATGCTTGGGAAAGAGCCCTAATGTCTGCACATTGAGATCTTAGAGGGAAAACTACCCTCTTTGCCCCACAAAACACAGTCTAGAGTCAGGGTCAGAGTACCAGGCAAGCTCTGCATCTGTGAGCATAATCTGCTACTGTCACAGATAAGAACATTATAAATTTCCCCGTTAGCCTCTTTACACAAATAGAGAAATGGGAACATAGCAGGAGTGTTTCCAAACCTCTGTAATGGGACTAGGGACCTCTGTGGACCAGTTATTACAAAGAAGAGTCCCAGCAAAAACTGGTTCCTAATTGAAGTCCTTGGCTAGGCTCTGACAAGCCACTCTGTGGAAGCGCGCAATGATGTATGGCTTTCCCCAGCTCTGCGGTGTGCGTCTTGACATTGCCCACAATTCTGCATATTCAGTTTGCTCTGATCCAGAAATAACTGTTCTCCCTTCACCTCTAGTATTCAAGGTTGCGTCCTGCTCCCAATACATCTGTGTTTAGGGCAAAGCTGGAGGGTCGTCAATTAATCTTCCGTGTGACAGCTAATTACTCCCGCAGCCTCATTTTCTCCTTCCCAGCTGGACGGAGACATGGCGAGTTGAGTTCTCGTGCCGATGCCAGCATCTCCCATCGACCGACTGCCTGAATTGTGCCAGTATTACAGTTCCGCCTCCACTGCTGAAGTGGGAGGGGATTTGAGGATTTATATGCAAGGAGAATTAGATGTGCTTTGTACTAGAGAGAGAGCTTTGCCTGGGCATTAACACCTGTGACCCTTAAGACTCCCCAGACAGGGTTCTGTTGCTACAATAAAAGGACCACTTTCTTCTTCCCCATTCTTGATTACAAAGCCTGCCTTTGCCCATATAACAGACTCCATTTTAAAATACCTTCCCCATCTTCCCGCACATCCCTTTCAGCCCAGGACTTTGTTTTTCAAGTAGAATGTTGGCTTTTTTTTTTTCATTAGTTACTGCTTTACTTTCCAATTCTTTTTTTTAATTTTTTTTATTACATAAAATATTACAAAGATTAGTACATATATCTCTTTTGTTTTTTAGTACATGACCATGAATTATATGAGAAATACATTTCCTGTAGGATTTGGGGCCCTAATATTGACCATGCTGTTGATGATAATGGTGATGAGGACCACTTCGCCTTTAGGAGAACGGGACCCTCTGGGTTGAAATGATGTTCTTGATGCCTCATTGACTGGGAAATTTGTAGTTGTGTTTGCTGAATCAGCTCAAGTTGTAGATTTCCTTATAATCTCTCTTCATCCCTCACACCCCTCAGTGTTGCTGTTTCTGAAATGAATGAAAATATAGATTTGTCCCTTAGAATGTCTGAGTAAAAGGGATCCATGGCCTTCCATCTGGTTAGTACTTGATAAGTGTCTTGATTAAAGTGAGAATTGTCTGGTCCAGATGCCCTGTGCAGTATAAGAAGGAAATGGTAGTTAAGAAAGGTCCCTGTCTCACTTAGGAGGACAACAAATCCACTGTGGGAGAATATGTCTAGGGAAAAGGAAGCTCACAGACTCACTGTGAATCTCATGCTCCCAGCAGGCTTTAACAACACGGGAGTTACTGGGCAAGCAAAAGAACTAGTCATGGAGCGGGTAATTAGCATGTTGTTTAGATGAATTTTGTATTTTATAGGTGGGGACACAGAAGCTCCATGATTTCATGCATTTGTCCCAGGGTGGCAGAGATCTGATCCAAGTTCAAAACCATGCTCTATCTGCTACTTTGCTGCTTTTCAAAAATGTTAAAGCATTGGGGAGACGGAATTCCGCTCACTCCCACTGCCCCCTCACCTGAGGACCTGTTTTCTCCATTGATTTTCAAGAGAGTGGAGACAGGGAGGGAGGGAGGGAGGGAGGGAGGGAGAAAGAGAGAGAGAGAGAGAGAGAGAGAGAGAGAGAGAGAGAGAGAGAGAAACATCAATGTGAGAGTGATGCATCAGCTGGTTGCATCCCACAGGAGTCCTGATGGGGTCCAGAATTGAGCCTGCAACTCAGGTACATGCCCTTGATCGGACTCAAACTTGTGACCCTTCAGTCCGAGGGCTTACACCCTAACTACTGAACAAACCACCCAGCCCATTGCCCAGTCTTACCTCAGGGGTTTCCCAGAGCCCCTGATCTTTAGGGACTGTATGTCCTGCATGTATGTGTATAGTTGTCTGTGTGTACATGTAATTTATACCTACACAACTGGCAGAAGTAGCAAGAGTGCCCCTTCTTCCCCAAAGCCACAGAAGCAGGGGTGACCTTTGCCTGGAGTTCAAGCATACACATATTTTGTCTCCACACTTACCCCCAAAGGGCAGGGACGTGCAGGGAAACTCTCTTCTCCACAAGCTCCTGAGAACTGGGAGAAGATGGATGCTGTATCCGAACTGCTTGCTCCCTTCTCGGAGAGAAGCTGCCACACCCTGTGTGCAGGGGTAAAGTGGAAACTTGATTTGTCAAACCTTCGAACACCGCTGCCATCAAGATGGCTGGGGTGGGGGTGGGGAGCTGCTGTGTAATTTATTTCTAGGGTGGATTGACGATGCCTGCCTTGCCTGGCACCCTGGGTTCAATGAAGATCAAATGGCAACGAATGGCTCTTAGTGCCCTGGAAAGGGTCAATGAGATTAGACCCAATGAGGTGCTATAGCATCTCATTATCATAATAGTTATAACTGACTTTCTTTGTGAGGAAATTCAGCCTTCCCTACAATGTTCCAGGCTCTATATTTATTGATTTCAGAGAGGAAGGGAGAAGGAGAGGAAGAGAGAGAAACATCAATGATTCACTCATGGAATCACCTATCAGCTGCCTCCTGCACGCCCCCTACTGGGGATTGAGCCTGCAACCTGGGCATGTGCTCTGAACTGGGAATCAAATGTGACCTCCTGCTTCATAGGTTGATGCTCAACCAATGAGCCACACTGGCCGGACCCAGATTTTCTTTTCTGATGAGGATTATGCAGAAGCCACTATTCATTCTGTGCCTGACGCTGCATGAGCCACTCAGTGTACATCCTCACTGACTCCCTACAAGGGCTTGTGATTAGCATTTTGAAAAGTCTAAGGCATAGACGGATTAAGGGATTTGCTCGCATGCTCGAGCCGTGGATTTGAACCTATCCTTTAACACCCCACTGCAAGGATGGAGGACCTGCCTTGGGTTCGTAGGAATGATAGCGAGCTCCTGGCCTTGCTTCTCTAAGTAAATGCTGAGAACCCACTGGGTGGGTCTGCTGTTCACTCACTAAGGTTTCTGTGATCAATGGCCAGCATGTCCCATGGTCGACTTCATTACTAGGAGACTCAATGGCTGCCCGTTGCAACTGGAGTGTGTCAACAACTT
The DNA here is from genome assembly GCA_004026665.1 of Murina feae. NCBI lineage: Eukaryota > Metazoa > Chordata > Mammalia > Chiroptera > Vespertilionidae > Murina > Murina feae. The sequence goes on from PVJC01021496.1 coordinate 16,311, forward strand.
TCCTAAATTAAAAGCTTCCCAAGTTTCGGGGAGCATGCTCCTTAAAGTGATGATGCATACATATTCTAGAGTGACTTTCATCCAAGGGTTTTAATAGTATTGTATTGCAGGTTGTGAAACTGCAAATTTAGGTAACTTGTTGTTGTTTAACTACCGAATCCTTGTGAGGAACTCACATTTGTCCCCAGAGGTTTGGAAGGAGACCTTGTGTTAAGAAACACTGTGTAGGATGTCAAGTTCTAATTGAAAATGATCTGTTTGATATGCTTCATTCTGTCAGGGCTTCATTTGCCACACCATCTAGGCACATGTGGTGAAGTTCTAAAGTGAAATTAGTCAGCTGTGGTTCAGTGGGGTTACTTGGTTATAAGCAAGAAGAGCTGGCTCTGGGTAACTCAAGTGAAAAGGATGTTTGGACTGAGGTGGCCTGAGGGGAGGGACCATTAGTTGGTTAGAAAGGGCAAGAGCTAGGGCAGGTCCTGGGGCCTCGGGCCCTGCTGGATTCTATCCTGACATCATCAGAGGAGAGAGGGAACCCCATCAGTTTTCAGCCTCTGTGTGGCTAGTTTGGGTCTAGTGTCTACCTTTTGATTTGAGAAAACTAAGGCAACTGATTAAGAGCTCCCCTCCCCCCAACCCAGGGGGCAGGAGGGAATTTCCATGAAGGAAGTTAGGATGCTATTATTAATAGAAAGTAGGCATATATTGCTCAGAAAAAAGTAAATAAAATAACTGTAAGGGAGAAAGTAATCTCACAATCACTAGAGAGGTGTAAATGGTTATACATTTGCAGAAGGATAATTTGTCAATTTGTATCACAATCATTATATAATGTTTACATCTGTTAATCTAGTGATTCCACTTCCAGGAATACAAACTTAATTTAAGGCAACAACCAGGCAGGTGGGAGATATAAGTCTATGAGAGTTCAATATGGTGTTTTTCTATAATAGTGAATACCTGTGGACCAAAAATAATACCTAACAATGGACTGTTGTTTAAACTATTGCAGATGGAAATATGGCAGGGAAACTTAAAGACTGAGTTTGTGTTACTCATAGGTCAAGAACAACATATATTTTTAAAGATTGGATTTGTTCATTCTAAAGCCCAAGACAACTTTCAGACATTCCACTATTCATTGCCTTTCCTTGCTTACTTAATTTTGATTGACTTTTTTCTTGTTTCCTTCTTACTTTCTTCCCTCCCTCCCTTCATCCTTCTCTCTCTCTCCTTCCCTTTCTCCCTCCCTTCCTTGCTTCCTCTTTCCTTCCATCTTTTCTTCCTTCCTCCCTTTCTTATTTTCTTTACCCAAAACACCAGCAATCACGCATGTTAAGGCCATGTTGTATGTCAAAGAAGGACTTGTGGCTAACCAAGGCACTTTCTGCTTGATTACAACCTTGTGTGTGATCCCACCCACCTTGATTTCTAAGATTTGACTTTAGATATACTGCCTTAACATTTCATCATCTTTATCCCTAATAAATTGGGATCCTTAAAGTGAAACAGTGAAGGGTCCTCACGTTGTCTGAAAATGGGGAGCTTAGGGTCAGAACTAGGAAATTCAATCTTTATCACTATCCCATTTTCATTCTGCCTTTGTGTCTTGAATTAGAGCTGCTGGAAGGGAAATGCATGGCCCTCTCTCAAGACTCTTGGACATCCTAGCACAGAAATGGAAAGTTCAGCTCTCACTCTCTCACCAAAGTTAGCCACCAGCTTCTACAAAACCAAGTGCTTGTTCGCTAATGAAAGAGAAAGGAGATTCAGCAGAGTATGGATGTCCTTGCATCTGGAAAAACTGGCATCTGTTTTGTGTGTGTGTGTGTGTGTGTGTGTGTGTGTGTGTGTGTGTGTGTTTAAAATCAATTTCCAAAGATTATGCAGCCATTTTAATGGAGCTCTGGGGACCTATAGCACGTGCATCTGAAAACCAAGGATGCCAGTTTTATGCATCTCTCAGGCGATGCACCTCTGCCCTGCCCCCATGCAGGGACCATAAAGCAAAGTGTTCAGGTCCAGCAGTGCTGGGAGGGAGAGCCATAATCCCTGAGGTGATACTCCTTAAAGTCTTGGCAGTCTGCCTCCCTCCCATCTTGGATGGATTTTGACACAAGCTGGCCATTCACCCAGAAATGCATAATTTTATCTTATTTGGAGGATTGTTTCAAAGGGTTGTTTATAAAAACATCAACTTCAGTCAATGAAGTAAGCCAGTTAAAAGACTACAAAACATGGCTCAGTTTTGCCGAAGGAGAGTGATTCTGGATGAAGCTGTTTCTGTTAATTTCGCTGATGGGAGGCTGTGGGAGTAACATATTAAGTTAAATATTACTTATTTAGGAAGCATAACTTGCATTTGGGATTAAATAAGGTGATAGTAATAACCAGGTTAGTATTTAACTAATGTGAAATAACTGGACTGCCTCCAAAGTACTTAAGAAAAGGTGAACTGTAAGAAGGGATGTTTTGAAAAAGATCATAGCAACACCTTTTTATGCTTTCTGTCTGCCTTTAGAATGTGATCCAAACATGGGCCTTGATGTGTAGACTGTGGGGGACCCGGCCCCTTCCTGCTCCTCAGGTCTTCCCTTCTTTTCCCTGAACCCACCTGAGTTCATTCCAGATGCAGGATCTTTGTTTTGTTCTGGCTTTGTCTGGGACATTGCCTTCTGGCTCTATGAAGTGCTGGGTCCTTCTTATTCGGGTGTCAAAGCAGCCCTCCTTTTCCATCCCAAGGAAGGGCCCTCCTCCCTGGGAGTCCCCTTGATTCATCCCTATGGACAGCTCTTTAAGATCAACTCATTTATTTACTTACTTCAGGGATGGGGAACCTTTTTTCTGCCAAGGGCCATTTGAATATTTATAACTTAATTCAAGAGCCATACAAAATTATCAACTTACAAATTAACCTGCTATATTTGGTCAGACATTTAATTAACTTGCCCCTAATACCTTGGTAGAGCCAGACCAAATGATTTTGGGGGCCACATACGGCCTGCGGGCTGGGCATTCCTCACCCCTGGTTTAATTACTCATTACCTATCTCTGACAACTAGAACATAAACACATGAATGACTGTTCCTATTCCTTTCCTGCTCTCCCCAGCCTGTAGAGGAGCATCTTTAAAGGCTAGGGCACTGAGTAAATACCTGATGAAGGAAGAAAAAAAGGAAGGAATTAGGAAGAAGTGAGAGAGAGAGAGAGAGAGAGAGAGAGAGAGAGAGAGAGAGAGAGAGAGAGAGAAAGAGAAAGAGATGGAGGGAATATTTGTGAAATTAAAATTAGGAATGGCTGAATGCATAACCTGAAAATCAGGTAAAGATGACTTCAAGACCTCTGGGTTTGAGATTAGAAAACATGGAACTAAACAATTAGAGGTGGCATTTTCATCACTAAAGTAGCCAGAAGCTACCTGTGTGTGGCTAGTTTGTGTCTAGTGTCTACCTTTTGAGATTAGACCATGGTGTTCCTGCATCTCATTATTATAATAGCTGTAACTAACTTTCTTTGCAAGGAAATTCTGTAGGTTGGGGTGCAGGTACAAAGGGGACACACCCCAGTGGGTTCACAGCATTTCCTTTTGTGCCTCTCACATTAGAGAATGTTGGGTCTAGTGTCTACTGGTTGATGCTCAACCAATGAGCCACACTGGCCGGGCCCAGATTTTCTTTTCTGATGAGGATTATGCAGAAGCCACCATCCGTTCTGTGTCTGACTCTGCATTAGCCACTCAGTATACATCCTCACTGACTCCCTACAGGGGCTTGTGAACCCTTTGAGGGCAGTGCATGTCCAGTGTACATCCCTTGGGCGTGTAATGGAGCAAGAAGATAAAGTGGACACACACTTGTACTTGAAATGAAGGTCAGTGAAGACCCACCGCACCTCAGTACACCCCTTCTGCATTTCAGACCACTGGCAGCTCTCTTCTCTCTCTGTTTATCTCTAGACTTTCTTCTTAACTGAAAAGTACACGGGCCTTTTGCATGGAAATGTAGACCTAAACTTTCTTTGGACACACTCTTTTTCTCATAGCAACTCAGGTAATTCCTACCAAGGATTGCTTAGAAGCCTCCTCACAGAAATGAAGAAAGGTTCAATGCGGGATCGAATTTCACAGTGATCAATGAATCAATCCCCATGTTTTAAAAAGTGTATGTGTGGAGGGGCCCTTCCCTGCCATGTTTCTGCCAACATTGGTAATTTGCACTGGGTTTCCTATGGTGTCTTTATGAATGGGACAGGTGAGCTCATTTATCTTCTGCTGCATGGAATGGCCATTAATCCCAAGGGCACCCGCTAATGTTATGAAATGCTCTGTTGAAATTTATCTGAGTTGAATCACCAGCCAGGAGATTCTACCTGTATATGCACCAGTCACTCTACATTATTTTAGAATGTGGTTTCCTGGGCTAAGTGATACTTACATTCTAAGCATGGGCTGGATGCTTTGCCCATAGCATCTCATTTAATGCCTGAATCTAATACCACATGGGATAGGTGTGACTGCTATCCTCATTGCACATAAAATCCATAATCTCCAAGAGATTAAACAAATCGTCCAAAGTCATGGGCCTGTCCACTGGGACAAGAGCAATTCAAATCTGGAAAACCAGCTCAAATCTCTGCTTTTAAACATTATTTTACAAAGTAGTTTGGTCGATTTTTCCGTAAGGCTTTTGTACTGGGGGCCTTTCTTTTTAAATTAATGTATTTGTTATTGAACATGTAAAAATATTTTTAAATTCAAAAATTGTAAGTTTTATTTAGAGAAGGAGAACACTTTGCACCCCTGATCTCTGGCCTCTGATGTTCCATCCCTGGCAGCTACTAGTCTTGGTCAGTTTCTCTTGAACCTTCCAGAGATACTACAGGGTATATACAGATACGGATGTGAATTCCCTTTCCTTTCCCCCATGGTGATAGTGCATGCTGTTCCTTAATGTACTTTCAGTTGTCTTTTATATTGACGGCCGTTGAAACACATGGGTAAATATTGAAGGTGAACATGTAATTTGTGCAATTATGGATTGACACATTTCTGCCTGCCCTCTCTGCCTTGTTAGAGCTACTTGAGACACCTTATCTTATTATTTAGGACTCTAAGCTATGATGATAGGCACCTGAAACATTGTGGCAATCTTATACTTTGAGAGTTGGTCTTGATGGGTTGAAAGCTCCCTACTTAAGGGGTCTGGAGAACATGAGGAGTATCCCCTGATGCCTCAGTCTTGAGTCATTGACTTTAGCCTAGGAATCCCTCACAAGAAAGCCTTTTGGGAGCGGTCATGGTTGCTGCTCACAGCTGTTCCCTTAGAAGGGGATGCATACAACATAGACTCACATCTATGCCTTTTATGCAGACATCCATGGTGCAGAAGAGGATGCACACCTGTCACTCAAGACCGGCTGTATCCAGCTTCCCCTTCCTTGGTTCCCCATTTCTCCATCCATCACTGAGCTGTTTGTCCTTTTCATGTGTCATGCCTGCCTTGCCCTGTGCTTTGGTCCACATGACTTTCTTTTCCCTGAATACCCTCCCACTTGACCTTAAATCCTTTGCCCCCTCGAAGATTGCCAGAGTCCTGCCACCTTCAGAAACCTTTCTGATTCACCCAACTGGAATCACTTCTTCTCCCTTTATTACATAGACCGTGATTCTCATTACAGTGTCTCTCCCCTCCCTTGTCTATCTCATAGGCACCTTTACACGCCCTCTTCCCCTAATTGCAGCGCACATTGAGGTTGTTCAATAAACACCTGGAGGTTAATCCCATGGAAATGCCTGAGATGTGTGCTGCATGCCCTTCACCTGTCAGAGACAACTAGGCTTCTACCTTCCAAACGCATGACGCCTCCCTCATTAGGAAATTGACAAGCAGCCTAACTGTTTGAATGGTCTCCCGCACATTATAAATGTTTGGATAAAACCACCATCAATGCACAGTCATTGCAGAGCCAATAAACAATGACCTTGTCTTCCCCCCTTTTATTTGCCTGTTTCCTATAGCATCATCACCAAAGGCAACAAGAGAAAATGGTGAACAGCTGGGAGAGGGAGATGTCCTTCACACATCCTATATTTGGAACTGGTGGAAATAGCCAGTATGATTCTGTGTCAGCTTAACAAGGATTGATGGCATTTCAAAATTGCATCCTGGTTGTGAACCCTTTGAGGGCAGGGGCTTATTCATGTTAGCATCGCCTGGGCTAAGCATATTGTAGGAGGAGTTTCTCAAGCGCCGGACGGAGAAATGTTTTGCTCAGGGAGCTGTCATGTACATTGGAGGATATTTAGTTACATCTGTGCTCTCAAACCACTCATTGATGGTGGCACCCCTTACCCCCGGGCCGTGTCAGCTACTAATTCCTCCCAGTATTGCCAATGTCTCCTGGTGGAATGAATACACTGGTGTAGGAGCTCAACAGATGTTGAGTAAACATGTAAAAATGAGCAAAGCTTGAACAATTTCCATTAGCTTCCTTTTTCTCCTCGTGAGGAACAATTAATTCACTCAGGCATGTAGGAACACATTTTTCTAGGTACCTGATTGGTGGGTAAACATTTCCTGTAAGCCACCCCAAATATCCAGCTTCTTAAAGTACAGTCTGAAATGTATCAAAGATGTGTTTTCACCTGACAACCAATATATATAACTTGGCATCCTCAAAAAACACATCACCAAACAGGGTACTTCGCATATTTGCTAAGTCAAAGCATATTCAAAGGATGGCACCTGCTACCCCTGCATTGCAAACACATTACCTTAAATGAGGCATTGAGCCATTTCCCCTTGCAGCAGGGTGCTCACAGGAAGTGGGATGCACATCTATATATATAAAAGCCTAAGGGACCGAATGTCTGAACAACTGGTTGACTGGTTGCTATGACACGTATTGACCTCCAGGGGGCAGACACTCAATGCAGGAGCTCCCCCCTGGTGGTCAGTGCACTCCACAGTGAGAGCACTACTCAGCCAGAAGCTGGGCTCTTGGCTGGCAAGCGCAGCTGCGGTGGCACCAGCCTCTCCTGCCTCCACAGCAGCACCTCTGAGCAAGCAGCTGGTGGCAGCTGCAGTGGGGCCAGGATTGGTGGGAGCAGTGCCCGGTCCCATCTTGGACTCCTCCTCAGCCACCTGCTACTTTGTGCACTCCAACATCCCCATGATGGATCCCGGATTGCAAGAGGGTGCAGGCCAGGCTGAGAGACCTCATGAGTGCACAAATCTGTGCACCAGGCCTTTAGTGTATTATAATAGGAACTGTTGACAAATTATTGGTAAATGACTGCCGAGACTCCACAGCATGCATGGAAATACAGGCTCCAAGTTTCAGGAAGGACCCTGTTGCATTAACATGGGAATCTCATGGATGTGGCTTATTGAAATCTCTGTATTTACTATTTTTATTGAACATTGTCCTCAGTGTATTGACTCATTTCAGCTCAGCTGGAGATAAACATGAGGTAGTTTTATTTTTCTTCACTCACTGCCCCTAACTATGTTGGGTTGTATGTTTCACTCCCATTCTTTAATACATCTTGAACAGATTTTTCAAATTTTTGGTCACTTTTGGTTATTAGCATAGTCTCAGTTGGAATTTATGATTTAGTCATTTTCCTTTTTAAAAGCAGCATAATTCATAGAAAGTTTTCTCTCTTACCAGTCAGACTTGCAGCTCAGCGCCTGAGAGGAGAAGGGGAGGTGCCTGTTCATCCCCCTCACTTTAGTCTTGGAATGGAGAGGTAGGGCTTTGTATACTTTGGGCCACTTCCTCTCTCTCCTCTGGTGCCCTTTAGCTTTGATCATTTAGCTTTGGGGCAGGAAAGGAGAGGCAAAGGATTGTGGTTCTTAAATTCAAAGGCTCCATTGTCGTCTTCTTACTGCTGATGTAATTTTCCTAACTCCTGTATAGCAAATATTATAGATCTAACTTTCTCATGGTGCCGAAGTATCACAGATGCCTTGACGAGGGGACTCCTAGCTCCTAACTTTCTCCATGTAGAAAATATAGCTCCAGCAAAACTTCATTCCACTTTCTTAGTGGTGTCTGTTCCAACAATATATCCCCAGGTCATGGTCCCCTCACCCTACAGGTGACCTTCCTGGAATGCACCAAGCTGGCTCAAGCTCAGCTCTTTCTGCTGGAACTGCATGGATGACAATAAACTCACTGGGGCTTACAGTGCCACCCGGTAGGACTGAAAGTCCTGTTTCTCCCACTCATGTTCTGCCCACATCTTTCCTCAGTTCTACTTTGCCCTGTGCTTAGGGACATCTCTCAGACACCTGTCAAGTTTGCTGTCTCAGCAGATATGCAACTGGAAAAAGAAATTTTAATTCCCTTTCTTGCAGGCATTCCTGGTATTTTCAAGGGATTCTCTTAGCATGGACACCTGGCTTTTAAAATGAACCTAGGAACAGGTACCATGACACTCAGACATCCATCCATTGTCCTCATACTCATTGCTAGCTTTCTTCTGAGACCTATACCTCGATTAAAGCAATTATCTTTGGGACAGATTTTGATAAATATGGGAACATGGTGATTTTCTTTTTTACTTTTCATCATTTTTATTTTTCACACCAGTGGCCTTTGGAAAATATCTATATTTGGTGTATCAAAAGAGCTGAGTGGTGTTTCAGTTAAAGTGCCCCAAATTTTCCCTGTTTCTGGGTAATGAATGATCCATTCTCAGAACATCTGTGGTGTAATAGCCTTTGTCTTGCCTTTTTGGGAGGTAGAGATAGTTTCTCATGGATCCAAAGAAGGCTTCTTAATGGAGATTTATAACATGAAACAGGATTACATGAGAACAAAGTAATTATCCTTCATGTAAGAATATCAACGCAATTTACAAAGGAGTGAAATTAAACATTGCAGTTAATTACAGGGGCAGTCTAAAATTTGTGGATCAATTAGGGCTCTTTGGTTGTAAGCAACAGAAACCAATTTTCCCCTTAGAGTAAGCGAAAAGGATATTTATTAGTGATTTGTAGGGAACTTACAGTATTGAGAGGAGGCTAAAAAGCAGTGTTGGCAGCATAGGGGTCACAGAGCAATAGAGAGAGGTCTCTTTTGGGGTAAAAAGAATTCAAGTACGTCTTCCGTGCATCTCCTCTAGATCTAGGGAGAGCACATCCCATTGGCCAACCCACATGCTCTCTTCTTGAATCCACTCTGGCAGAGAGAGCTAGGATTGGCAGAGTGCCTTCAGGAAGCTCTTCATCTTCCAAAGTGGGAAGGGAAGGCACCTGTCTGTGGCCCCAACAAAACACCACAAAATGAGGAAGCTCAAATTCCCCTTAGAAAACCCTGGGTACTGTTAGGAAGGCAAATCAATTGTTGTGCCAAGAAATGCTGATGTACCCCTCTTCGCCCAGAGGACCTCTTTCCTCTTGCTTGGAGAGTTCAGAGCTGCTTCACTCCACACTTCACCCAGTGTTTGCCACCTTCCTTTCCTTGGATGAATGGAGAACCTATATTCTTCTACATTAAGGTGGGCTTTATTGTCCACTGCTTCTATAAGGGCTGTGCTGCCTTTTCTGTGCCTCCTAAACATCCTCTTCCTCACTCTTTCATCCCCTTTCTGAAGATTATTCCTTCAGTGCACTTCCTGGCCAATGTCTTTTCTTCTTCTGCAGAATTTTCCTCCTGCATTTGCACAGGGCACTCTTGTGCTGGGTTCCTTTTATAGACTGCTCTTATTACTTCGGATTCAGTGCCCATTTGTCTGAACCTTGATTTCTTTTTTTTTTCTTTTTAATGCGATTACCCTCCTCGCTCCTGTGCTAACTGTCTCTACTTCTAGGCTGTGCACACTGTAGAATGTGAACAAGCACAAACCTGAGACTGCCCACGTGGATAAGAGACCACACTCTGGCTCTCTGTCCCCTGGTGTCACCAGCATCACCAGTCATTTCTTTTTCGATCCCTATCTGTGCAAAGGAAAGTGTCTTGATGTCCCTGAGGATCCCTTGTGAATACAGAAAATAGCTCTTGCTGCTTGGAAATAGAGTCCTCAGAAGACTAATCTAACTTCTGGGGAATCATATGTTCTGTCCTGTAAAACACTCTTGGCATACCCAGGAGCATTCTAGGTTGGCCAAGTACTAGATGGAAGACATTAGAGCTGTCAACACCAACACAGGAATAGCAAAGCCGAAACCTGGAATGAGATGAGATGGATGCTAAGAGTGTGAGCAGATGCACTACACCTGTTCAAGAACGACATCCTTAGATTCATTGGCGCAGTGTTTGTATTCCCATTGGTTACAAGCTCCCTGAGGGTTATTTCCATGTCTAGTTTATTCACCAGTGTATCTTCCACCTATGCAAATGGCCTGGCACAGATGCTTAATAAATTTCGCTTGAATGATTGAATGAACAGCCCCATGAATTAATCAGTTGCTTCAACCTTCCTTCAAAGACCAGAATCCTGACACTTATGCATCTTTCAGCTTTAAGCCACAGCTCCTTGAGCTAGGTTCTGAAAGCAAGGCCCTTACAGGGAGATTCTTCCATATTTATTTGAGGACATAGCAACCAGCATAAGGGTGTTTAATTATTTACTGCCTATTTCGTGTATGCTACACCAGCTCTCCATCTCCCTCTCCTGTCTCTTTTCCTTAGATGGTGGCAATATGGATTTTTAGAATTCATTATTTATTTTCGTATTTCTCTTGCCTTTTCCTGTAAGCTCTCGGTAGAGTTGACCTCAAGCTTCATCCCCTAAGAGGCCTCTTCTGTTGATACTCAAAGAGTTCATACATATTTCTCTCCAGGCCATTTGCAGAACTCAGAGGCGTTGGTCCCTGTTTTTAGCCCAGTAGGATGGACAGCCAGTAAATAGCAAAGATAATTCAGGGATAGTAATAAACAAATGCTCAGTGGACATTGGTACCCAGATGATTCGCTAGACCATCTAAACTAATAAAAGTGAAATATTAAAATTAACCGTTTCTCTGAGACAGGGTAAGCCACGCCCACCAGCCAATCAGAGCGGCTGTATGCAAATTAGCCCAGCCAACATGGCGGCCGCCACTCCCGGACCTGAGTAAACAGCCCTTTCCATTGCGGCAGCAGCGAAAGTGAAGCTTCGCTCCTCAGCTCAGCTCCGATTAAACTGCCTCTAGCGAAACACAGCTTTTTGAAACATTGTAACAATCATAGAATCCTCCGGAGCTGAAGGAAAGAGCAGCTCCAGCCTAACCAGTAAAAGCAACAATTGTTTCATTATAGACGCTGCGAGGTGAAGCAGAGCAGGCTTTGTTAGTAGTTAGAAGGCCGCCTTAAAGGAACAGTGTATCAATTACCCCAGGCCTTCAAGAAACAGTATCAATTATAGGAGAAAAAACTCCAGAATCTGTGTCCAGCTGGCCTTGCTGGGACGTTGGGCAATGGGAGCTGTGGGCAGCCTTAAAGCCCCTCACCCAGCCTGGTCAGGCATGCCAGCAGGTGGGCATCCCCCGAGGGGTCCCAGACTGCGAGAGGGCACAGGCCGGGCTGAGGGACCTCCCGAGTGCACAGAGCGGCTGCAGGGCGGGACAGCGCAGGACCCAGGACCCGTGATGGGAAAGAGGCGGCAGGGTTGGAGGGCACCGGGAAGCGGGTAAGAGGCGGCGGGGGGGAGGGGGGGTCTCAGCCTGCTTGGTGGCTGCCCAGGCCCTTTGCGGGGCACCGTGGAGCGGGAAAGCAAGGCTGCAGGGGCCGGGGTCCTGCTTGGCAGCTCCCCAGACCCCTTGGCGGCACCGGGAAGTGGGAAAGGAAGGCAGCAGGGGACGAGTGAGTGGGAAAGAGTTGGCGGCCTGCTTGGCGGCTTCCCAGGTCCCTTCCGGGGATCAGGGAGCAGGAAAAGGCTGGCCTGACCACGAGGCGGGGTTTT